>PVIC010017524.1:0-12243 GCA_004025085.1 Thryonomys swinderianus
CGCATTTTAAGTAAATGAAGAGATGACAGGACCCAGGACATCATGCCCTGAGGTTAGCTGGGTCAAACAGTGTCTTTTCTGTTCCTCTACACAGTCCAGTTCATTCTAGACTGATGACTTCAGTAGGGCAGCTGCCACAGGGAGGCTCAGAATTCAAAGATGTTGACGTCTATGGGGCTGAAAAACTTTGCAAGCAAGAACAGAAGACAAAGAAGCCAGAGGGAGATGAAAATAAGGTAGGATAACAAAGAACAGTTCTGGATGACATTGTGCCATAAGCTTTGGACTATTCCAGAGAGTCTGAGAGAGCTGACTCCTATGTATAGGGCTTTTTGAGCTTTTATTTTTACCATCAGGCTGTTTTGTTTTATCATGGTGCTGAGGCCTATGTTACCTCCCAATGAGAAATAACTCGGGAAATTGACTCCCTGGTTCACTCCTCCTCTGGGACAGACGCGAAACTGAGGAGGAAGGGAAGAAAAGAGTCCCAAGGAAGCAAAGGCTTTCCCTCCTTGCTGAAGTATGTTGGCATCTCTATAACACAGGGAGTCAGGCAGCTCCCCAAGCCAGACTCAGTCTGGCAGGAGGCCACAAACAAGAGACTTGGTGTTGCTCTAGTCAAGAGCCCCTCTGACGTGCTTTAACCACCTCTTTTGTGTGCTGGAGACTTTAGCCTCCATGACTGTTGCTGGAGCCAAAAAATGGAACATGGCTAGAAGGTACAGAATTTGCTTGATCCTTTGTTGGCACAATTTCCTTCCTGTTGCAATGTGCATAACTTTACTTGCATTATATGAAAAAGAGTGAATGAAAATCATCAGAAATATTTACCACTAGGCCTAACCCCACCGCCCATGCATTGCTCCCAAGAATGTTAATTAAGCCCCACTGCTATTAGAGTTACATCCATCTGAAGGCTTGTGATGACAAGAAAAAAGTAATGATGACATAGTTTCTCCAGCTGTAAGTATCCGAGTCAAAACATGCTGTTTTCCTTGCCTGTCTGCACTCCCAGAGGTGGGCCTCTGGGCTGGCTTTCTCTGCCTTTTTCACTCATACATGCAGCATTCTGCCTCCTTCAGTCTGTGCAAACTCAACTCCTACTTAGTGGCTGGCCCAGAGAAGACTGTAAGACATGCCTTTGAGGAGTCCTCTCCACAGGAGAGACAGCACACAAATCATTTCTAGTAAACTACAGAAAATTCTATCTGAATCTATACTGTGATCCTCCTCACTATTATCCCAGTTCCTATAGAGTGCCACCCACCTACCTCTGCTATGTTTGGGGGAGAATAAGCCCAGGCAACAGAGGTTCAGATATAGCTCTGAACAGGGGGAGGAAAGCTTACATGGTAGTCCTTCCTTTAGGCTCATTTCCACATGTCTTTAGAAAAGTATGTTAGTAGAGGCCTACTTGCTGACTCTTTTGGCTGTCCTACTGCAAACTTAAGGACGTTACTGAGAATCATTCTTTACCACCAAAGATCTCAGGCCATGAGACATGGCCACTCTCTCCACTGAGCCCACCTATGTTCTTATTAGAAAAGAATACAGGAGGGCTTGTTTATATTATCTTTTTTTTTTCTTGGTACCAGGAATCAAAGTCAGGACCTTGTGCTTTCCAAACAGGCATGGCACCACTAAGCTAAGTCCCCAGCCCTTGTATAAATGCCCAGACAGCTCCCTGGGCATTTATACAAGAGCACCTGCCTTCCAGGAAAGATGGACATAAGAGGAAGACAGTGTTTCTGATTGTGAAGCTAAAGCCATTTGGCAAGTAGAAAGGTCCGTAAGACCTTTGTAGAAAAGATCCTTTGGGTCTCTGCCATGATAGATAATTATTTCAGGTGTTGTTTGGATTTTTTGAGACAAGTGTTCACTAGTAGTCCAGGCTGGCTTTGGACTCTCAATTCTGACTTGGCCTTCTCATTCCTAGGATTATAAGTAAGGGCCCCCATCCCTAGCCAATTCAGTTAAATTTGAAAATTTTTGAGCTCTAGGATGAGGACAATATCGCAATAGGCCTCAAAGGAATTAAAACTGTTGAAGACTTAACCTGTCTTCACTAAACTTATGATTGCCAAGTTTGGTCTTTCTTTGCCTATATCCTGTTCAAAGCAGGCTCTGAATTCATGGTTCTTAGTGCTGGACCACTACCCTGCCCTCCGGTGGCTGGTTGGCCACAGCATCATCAAGCCAGGCTGTGAGGGATGAAGTCACATTCAGGCATCCAGGTTGTCTAAGGAGAAGCTTCCTTGACTCCTTCAGGTTCCCAGCTGGGTGGGAGCAAGGTTCAGTCTAGTACAACATCTGAGTTAGCTCTGCTATTTACATATTAATAACTCCTCCAGATGGGAGGCTTGTGTGGACATCAGCTTTCTAGGAGGCAGTTTTTCTGATAAATAGCTGACGGTTAAGGCTTAGAATTCTTAGTAAGAACAAGCAAAGGATAGGCTCCATCTGTTACCATGAAAGAAGCAAGGCCAAGTATACAACCGAGATGTCCTCCCATCCCCTCCCCATCCCTTCCCACACCATGTACTCTTCAGTAAAGCACAGGAGAATGTCTCCTTAAACATTCCCAAAGAGGATTGTACTTGAGCAAGAAAGAGGCAAAGGTCCAAAGATAAACTCTTCATCCCTGAGAAGCTCCCCATCTCCTGCTGTTACAGGTTGCTACTTTCTGCTTCCCTCTCCCAAGACCTTGCAGCAAAAAGGGAAGCAGTGCATGATCCTGGTCCACTGGATCCATTTCCACCAGAAGGGGACTGATCTGGCCCTAGCTCCTGACCATTTTGGAGGGACTCCAATTTGGGATTTACCCTCAACAACTCGAGACTGTGCTACCAGGAGGACAGAAGATAACCATCATTCCTGGCCCTAGGATCCCTGGCCATCTGCCAACTGGAAGGAACTTACCATCCCCATGTGTGCCTGGAGCTATGGAGAGATCTGGCTAAGGTATTCCCTGGGTCCTCCCGATGCCTTCACTTCAGGGTCAATCCAAGGAGTGAGACACCTGCTGCATTTACCTCCAACTGCTAGTGCCAATTCATCCCTCAGGGACACATTTGAATGGCTCGGGTAGGAGAACCCCAGCCATTCAAATGGATGCACCTCTCGCCTGCTTCTATGGCCCTCTGAGACCCACACTTGCCCGCGCCTTTAGGTTGTGTCCTCAGGAGCTCTCGGGCTGTGCGAGACCAAAAGAATTCAACAAGTGCGTGTCCCACGCTGGGTGTCTTGAAGCAGGAGCTAAGCGTTTTGGCGAGCGAGCGCGCTAAGGTGAGTTTGTTCTGGTTCTCAACTATACTTAGAGGTTTGCTGGCTGCAGCCTGGGGAGAGCAAGCTTCCGGAGGCTGGGGCCCACACTCGCCCTGCCTATTCCCTGATGGCTTTCCTTTTTAAGAGTGCTGCGGCAGCAATGTCAAATTCGGAACTCCAGCTACTCTCGCGGGATTGAGAATGTGCTTAAGAGCCACGCAGGGGCGGAGGAGCAGACACTAACCAGACCAGTAGAACTAGTTCTGCCCCGCCCACAGTCTAACTGCTCAGCCCTGTCCAGGTTCTTACCCACCCTACCCACCCTCCAGGAGGTTTTAGTCGCGCCCCAGCAGGTTTCCCCCTAACTTTCCTGGCGCCCTGCAGTCTTTAACTACGCCGATCTACTGCTGGCTGCTTAAGTCCTCTGGCGCCACCTCCTGGGAGCCTACTGGGTACTGTCCGCTCTACGCCCAAGGGACTGGCAGACCACTCTGCGGGACGGAGAACAGATCACTTCAAGTTCAAGGCCAGCATGGATTACATAATGAGTTATCCTGCCTCAGCCCAGTAGGTGGGATTAGATATGTGCCATCTCATCCAGCATGAACAAAATTGTATAATCAGAAAAATCCTTGAACTGCACGGGTCACACTTAGAATTGAATCTCTCACAGTAGACCAATGTCAGCTTTCTAAGGTAAGCAAAGCAGGAAATGTGCAAGTCACTGGACTGATTTGGATTTTTACCATAAGCTAAAGAGACTAATATTTGAGTTACAGCTTCTGTGGTTAAGAATAGCTGGGGAAGAGCCTCTCACAGGAGCTTGTTCAGCTTGTTGGAAACCTGAGGAAGCAGACTGGAGGCTGCAGTGGGCAGGCACTGAGGAGCCCAGAGGGCCAGCTGGCCAGGAGCCACTAAACACACACTAAGATTTTCCAGCCAACAGCCCTGCCCCAGATCTTGACCCAGGGCAGTGTCCTTTACACCAGGAGAGAATGCAGACTCCTCCATCTTTTATTCTCTACCCTTTGTAGGGAAAATGATCTTTTACCTTGTCTATCCTGATTCACAGAATATCCTAGAATCCCTTGGACATCAACATTCTTCTTACTTCAGAGATGGGGAAGCTAGGCCAGGGAGATCCCATGAAATTTGCCCCAGGACAAAGAAAAAAGGTGGGAAGGCAGATTGCTGTGCAGTTTCTTCTCGTTTTTCCTTTCAATAACTCTCTAGTTGAAAAGACCTGAGAAGAGCTCGGCATGATGGTGCCTGCTTATAATGCCAACACTTGAGAGGCTGACGAAAGAAGATCATTAAGAGTCCAAGACCAGTCTGGGCTACATAGTAAATTGTTCAAGGCTAGCCTGAACTACATAGCAAGACCCTAAGACCCAAGTATATAGGAGCAGGGATTTAGCTCAATGGCATTACTGCCTGCCTTGCAACCACAGACTGTTGAGTTCAATCCCCAATATAGTGTGGAAAAAGAAAAAAACTAATAGAGCCACCTTCACCAAAGAGAAGAGATTTGACATGATGGCTGGAAAAAGGATCTCCCAGGCAAAATAACAAGTAATTTCCCATCACTCAAGGGAGGTAGGACAAGGTAGAGCAGAGAGTCCTGCGGGCCTTCCAGTTCCTTGTGGACACCAGGTGTTTCATTACTCAAATTCAGGACGGTGACCTAGATGTCAAGAATAGAGGGTCAAGAGAGCTGAGGGGAATCATTTCTTGGGCCTCTGATGCTATGCCTAGCGATTGAGGTATGTACCCCTGAAAACATGCTGGGGTAGCTTTTCCTGGTACTGTTAGTGTTCTGTATACTGAAGTCCTAACTCCAACAAGTAGTTTTTTGTTTTTCAGATAGGGTCTCACTATTTAGTTCAGGCTGCCTTTGAACTATGTATCCCAGAGTGGCCTCAAACTTGCAGTGTTCTTCCTGCCTTACCCTCTTCGAGTGCTGGGACTATAAGCTTGTGCCACTCTTCCTAGTATTTTTTTTTACTTTCAACAACTCCCCATGCTAGAACTCAACTCTACATGGAACCAGGAGGCTGTGAGCAAAGGAGCAGTCTAGAGCTTCAAGAGGAAAATGGTAAGGACATGCCAGATCAAAAGTTAGCCCAAAGAATCATCAGCTTTCCTGTGATAAATGGCTCTCTGGAGACAGAGCTGTTCCATCTCTGCCTCTCATGTGCTTGGCAATATCCCAGAACAACCCCATTCCAGGTACTGAATTATGCTCAGCCTACCCAGCTGTCCTTACCACACCAGCCAATCAGGACCTCCTAGGATCTACAAATTCAAAGGCAAAGCAGCCTGGCTAAAAATATTCTCTCTTCTGTGTGTCCCAAAGCCAACACTAAAAGCTACCTTGAAAGTGGTTACCAGGCAGTGGTCAGCCCAAAGACCAAAGACAAGAGCAGGAGCTGGAAAGGAACTGTAGTCAGAGGCATCCCTCCATCCTCATTTCACAGGGGCCCAAACTGAAGGACCCTTGCCCAGGAGCTGCCCCATTCCAGGACTAAAGGATGTGACAGCACCTTTCCCACCATCCTCTCCTCTACCCAACTTCACTGGGTTCTCTACCGCCCACAGCCCCCTTACAAATGAGCAAACAGAGCAACAAGGTTATTTTAGTTGGCAAAGCTGATAGTTTACAAGTTTCTGGAGCAGACATCCAGCCCTCCCAGTAGCAGAATGGTGAAGGCTTCTGTGAGGACTATCTGGTCCCTCTTCCCTGTCACACAGTCCTCCTACCACTCATGTCCGGGGACCTACAGAGTCAAGGAAACAGATGCTCCGAGGCAGTGACATTGTAATAAAGACACTGCTTTTATTTAGTTTGATATGTTTCTATACAGAATGCAGAAAACACATCTTAAAATCATATAGAAGAAAATAAAAACACGTCAGTGGTTGGTGAACACTTGAATATGAGATTGGCTCTCTGTCTCAGAGTTCAAAGGCCATCTCCAGCCCAGCGCTCAGGGAGGAGGCTGCCTGAAAAGGCATTGTTGTTATTCTGTTCACTGCCCCATTGCCTCCAGTTGCTATGGCAACAGGCCATTCTCTGGTCTCTCTAGCAATGCCCAATGGTGGGGTTGCTAAGGGCAACAGAGCTATTGGAAGGCCTTTCAAAGCCCTCACCTGGAACACTGGAAATTATTTACTTTTTGACAGGTCATCAGAAATAATCTCACCAGGTCAGATCCTACTTGTGCTCCTGCTCTGGGAAGTTAGAAAAACTTCAGTAAGGACAGGATTTGAAGGCAAGAGGCCTGGTCACCAGCACTGAGCCTTCATCTTCAGGCTCCTTTCACAGGAGCAGTGCTCACTCCAGAGTACCCTGCTGGGGGCTGGGCAGGGGAGATGGGTGGGCCCTGTGGGAGAAGGCATGAGGGAAGGGCCCTCTGGAGAAAAGCAGGATGAGCCCTTGCCTTCCTGCCAGCCTTTTCCTCCTGAGGCAGCCCAAGTCTTCTGCAAAACAGTTGAATTCTTTGCAAAACACTCAATATGGCTTAGAAGTAGCTGCTCCATGTGCAAAGGGAGCCTGGGTCCACCCACCCACCCTCCATTAGGGAAGGGATACATTATTGCAAAAGGCATTCCTCCCTAAAAGTTACCCGAAATAACTCAGACATCAAGAAAAATCATGCTCAAAATGGTTTTTCCAACGGAGAGAATAGAAGCAGAGCGGGCACCCCTGAGTCATGGGACAGAGATGCAGATGGACGGACGGATGTTCTGCTAAAAAAGGCAAAAGAAGTCCCAGTATAATTCCAGAATTTAAACCACTAGGAAAACAAGGGGGAAAAAGAAAATCAAGATGAGCAAAGCTGTCAGTTCCATGGAATCGACACTAAGAGCTTTTACAAACTGCTGTAAGCATCACCATTTTTAATCTTTTTTAATAAAACAATTTGAGGTTGTATAAAAACTTTAGTAAAAAATTAGCTTTGAGAGCCCACAGGTTTTTACTATGAACTATTGCTGGCACTGCCACCCAGCCACCAGACCTTTTCCAGTCGTTCAGGCCCAGGGCCTGGGACTGGAGCGCCAGAGAAAAGGGATGGGGCGGGTCAGGGTAGGGCTGTGGACTTTGGGGACAAAACGGCCAAGGTCAAGTGAGGAAAGAGCATCACATGACATAAAAATATTGCATCTTCACCAAAATGTCCCCCACTGAATGTTTCAAAAAAACATGATTTTTTTTTTTTTTAGAAGGGGAAAAAAAACACACAGAAAGAAAAAAGAAACTACGTTGATATGGTCGAGTTCTTCGACCTCCCAGGAGCCCCCAAGAGCAGCTGGTCCACTTTGGAGCACCTAGGTTGGGGGCCACAGCCACCGCTCCCTCTTGGAGTCCCTTTTCAATGGAAATGAAGACCTCTTAGTGGTGGGCCACTAGTGTGCATGGGGTAGAGGTGGAAATGCCCATGACCCGAGAGGCCCCTCCAGCTTCCAGCCCTTGGCAACAGCGGGAGAGCAAGCACAGCACCATGGCCCTGACTACGGCAGGGCCAGGAGACCCCCAATCAGGCTCTGCAGTATCAGAGCAACCAAGTTGACATTGTGTGAAAAAATAGGATTCCTTTGATAAAAAATACTGCCCCTTGGTCTTCTTTAAGTTCGAAACACCCTGGGAGCTTATTTTTAGCAAAGCAATTCCCCATACCCACCCAAAAATTATACATACAAGTTTAGGTAAACAGCAGATTAAATGTAAAAACTTAACCATAACTTCTGAAAGTCCTTTGAATTTAATCTTTAGCTACTGTTTTCCATGTTACATCCTGCAGCTAGACACACGTGAATAGAAAAAAACAGTACAGTTAGTGTTAAAGGCAAGACGCAGAGAGCTGGGGGCCACCCAGCACCGCCTGCAAGTTCATTCACGGTTCCTCGCTCCCTCCGTCTACCTCTACTCAAACAGTGCTTTCAGAGCCAGCCATCAAAACGCAGCGAAGAATTTTCTATGAACAAACAAAAAGCTGTTAGGCAAAAATAAAAATAAAAAAGTCCCCAAAGTCTCTCCAGCTGCTTTGGGGTTTGGGAGGACCAGAGGGTGGGCCTGTTTAGGCCCTGCGTGTCAGTTGTGTGCTAGGTCAGGTATTGGCTACCAGTAGGCGATGGTCTGCAGGCCACCGGTCTCCACAGACAACACCGAGTTGTCTACAGGCCCCTGCCCTACCCCTGCCTCCACCCAGGCGCTTACGGGTTAAGGGGGCACATAGGGAGGGGGTGACCTGTATGGGGTCATGTTCTTGGGACGGGAACCTTTGCCCTCCATGGGGGCAGTAAAGGGGGGTGGGGGCTGATAGGGAGGTGCGTTGGGATCCTCATCCCGCAGGGGTGTGTATTCTCCCATGGTGTCCTGGTTCAGGGGAGTGGTCTCGGGCACACTCTGGTTGGGGTATTCAGGTGGGGGGAGAGGAGCTTTCTCCTCCTGCAAGATGAGTGGCATGCTGGAGGAAGGGGGGGGCTTGGAGTCATCCAGCTCATCAGCGAAGATTATAGGCACTCCCTTCTTGATAAAGGTGGCCTGGTCTTCAAGGGTGAGCTTGCCCTTCCGCTTCTTGCGATAGCAGATCATGGCAATGATGCCAGCAATGAGCAGGATGGCTGCAACCACTACGGCCGGGATGACTGTGTGCAGATACACATCGTCCTCACTGCTCTTCTCAGGGTCCCTGTCCGGCACCTCTGTGGGTGGTGCCTCTGAGGGCACCCTCTTGGGTGGCGCAATGGGGATAAACTGTAGGTGCCGACAGCTGCCAGAGCCCATCACAGCAATGCTCATGGCCTTGAAGTCAGGTTCCAGTGCGTTGGAGAAAGCTGGCCGGGGTTTCCCATTACCTTCAGCAATCCTTTTGCTCAGTGCTGTGATCTGCTCTTTGGGACAGGGCTCCAGAGGCAGGGTATTGTTGGTCCATTCCACCACGATGGAGCCCTGGGTTATATTCTGTAGGGTGATGGTGCTGCAGTTTCGGTCCCCAAAGGCAAAAGCCAGCTTCTTCACCAAGGTAATCTTCTTGTGGATGTCACTGACTGACGCCAGGTCACCTGCAAATTTGGCCTTGAACCTTGCAGGAGCCCTATCCCCTTGAGGGCGCTTGTGAACATGGATCTCAAAGGCGTCCACAGCTGATAGGCCCCCCTTGTCTGTGGCGTGCATGAAATACTCATGTTTGCCCACATGGCTGCTGTCAGGCAGCCCATACATGAGCTGGCTGTTGCTGTTGAACTGCACCCAGGATTTCTCACCTATTAGTTGCTGTTCCCGAAGCTTCAGAGTCAGCTTTAGCTTGTCAGTGGTGGTATCTTCATTGTCATAGAAAGTGTCTGACGGGATCTTCACCTCAAAATAGGTGCCCACCCAGGCATCCACCCTGTCGATATGGTTCTTAAGTTCTGGACGCTGGTTGGGTTCACCCCCTCGAGGCACTCCACTGGTAGTGGTGCGGATACGAATAGGAGGGGAAGCTGTTTCCAGTCTGGTGATGGGTGCTTTGGTGGTGACCCGGGGCACCGGGCGGGGTGTCCGTGGTTTCTTGGTTGGCCTGCGAGTCGTAGTGGTTGAGGAATCGGTTGAAGGCGTCACTGGCTTTGGTGTGGACACTCGTGGCTTCTTTGTGGTAGTTGTGGGAGGAGTGGCGACTGCTGTGGGCTCTCCATAGCCAGGAATAGTCATTGTTGGGTGAATCTGTCCAGGAACTGTAGTACCGGCTTCTGACACCCGTGTGGGCTGGATAGGGCCTAAGGTTGGGGTCTGAATAATGGCACCTCGAGTCCGAATAGTGACTGTGGGCTTCCCGGGAACAGGATCCCTGACTGGAGGAGCCATGGTCTCTGTTGGAGGAGCAATAGCTGGAGATGTAGGAGTGGGCACTATCCTGGATGGTGGCTCCTGGATGGCTGTCGTTGGGGGTCCAATGGCAGTGACAGGTGTGGGTGTGGCATGGATCTGCCTCCGGATTCGTTTGGGGAGGGCTGGCTTCTTATTGGCAATGTGCCAACCCACCACAGGGTAGCCAAGCTGGGCAGACATAGCACCCTCCCTGGCAGGAATCTCTACACCACGAATGTCAGGCACATTATTCTGGTTCAGGGAGCAGCCCAGTTTCCAGGAGAGCAGAGCCCCATTCTCTACCACCTTTTTTGCATTTCCTGGGCCAGCCATGAAGGCTGACATGTCGAATAGTCTATTATTCACCACTGGTACCAATTTCATACTATGAATCTCTACTTCTGAGAAGCTCTGCATCCTGTGGAGGAGGTCAATCCTTTGCTTTGGGGTCATCTTGGTGAGGTCAGCATCTAGAATTACTGTCAGGACAGTCACTGGCTCATCAGCAGCACAGGCAGATGACACTATTTCAGCAGGGTCTTGTGAGGCTGCCCGTATGGACTGTGGTTCGCTATGGTCTTCAGGGTACACCTCAATGGAAAACACACTGGAGGTCTGGGGGATGTGGCTCCCATTGGCCCCCAAATGTGCAGCACTCACTGAGATATAATGCACACCCTTATCAGTGTCGAGGGGGAGACCCTCCAAGGTGTGACCTCGTGGATCCCAGTGCATCCAAGATGGCAGAGCCTCCTTGCCAGCTGCTGATACCTAGAAGAGACACAAGTATGCATTACAAGTACTCTCATCATAGTATAACCTACAGCGATCTACAGTTAACCAGTGGTCTAGCAAGGATTGTATGAAAGACTGGAGGAGTAATTCAAAATTCCTGTTTCAGAAGCCAACTCCTCTCCCCCAAAGAGGTATGCCTTTTTTCACTTACCTGTCACAAAACACCAGGCCACCAGGTCAGGCTAGCTTGGAAGGCAGATAATTCACCAAAAGCCACACCATGGGGGACAGCAGTGCTGGCACGCATACCTGTCTCCCTTCAGAGGGAGGAGGAGCTCATAGATTTTTATGCCAGCAACACCCTACCACCTACTTGCCCATGCTACCTGCACAGCCAAGTCTATGTTTCACCCCAACCTTCAGCATTTCTTTCCAGCCTCTCACCAATTATTTCCCTGCTTTCTGCAGGCACCACACCTTTACTGAACTCATATGCCTGGTACAAGAGAGCCTTTCTGTACACCCATGAAAAAAGCACACAGGTCTGAGTGCAAGAATGAGATGGTTCAATGTCCCAGAACCCTACAATTGATGCATTGTACTTGAGAGCAGAGGCATACTTTTGTGCAGCAAATACAACTAAGTAATGTTTAACCCTGCCCCTCAAATTTCAAGAAAAACCATAGTCCCTAGCCAGAATAAGAATGAACTATAATGAACCATTCTAGAACATTATCACAGGAATTGCAAGGAATTTTAGTATCTCTAAGAGAGGACTTTAGTCAGGTATAGGAAATAACTGCAGAGCCTCTTTCTGTCCTTGTCAGAGAAGAACTCTAGGGAGCTCATCCCCTTATTTTGCCAACAGCTTTTCTTTCAGTGTAGAAGTACTCTTTTACTTCAACACAACTGGTAATACTCAGAGCATCCAAGGGAACACCACCATAGAAACTTTCACTAGAAGCCGAACATGATGGTGCAGAGGCCTATAATCCCAGCACTTGGGAGGTTGGGGCAGGAGAATTGCCACAAATTCAAGAGCACCTTGAGCTACATAATAAGCATGGCCTTGGCACGCATGAATTAAAGAGCAAGACTCTGTCTCAAAATTAAAGCAGAAACAAATGCCGGGTGTGGTGGCTCATGCCTGTAATCCCAGCACTCGGGAGGTAGAGGCAGGAGGATTGCTGTGAGTTTGAGGCTAACCTGGGCTACATAGTGAGCTGAGGGCCAGCCTGAACTACAAAGCGTGACCCTCTCCCAAAAAAAAACTAAACTAAACAAAAACTAAAGCAAAAGCAAACAAACTACTATATGGCTGGGGATGTAGCTCAGAGCTCTGCCTAATATGTATGCATCCCTGGGTTCAATTCTCAGCACTGAAAACAAAACAA
>PVIC010017524.1:12343-32754 GCA_004025085.1 Thryonomys swinderianus
GGAGGATTGCTGAGTTCGCGGCGGCTTGCCTGGGCACCATAGTGAGCTCAGGGCCAGCCTGAACTACAAAGCAAGACCCTGTCTCCAAAAAGCAAAAAAAAGATTTGCCTCTGTCCAGGCGCATCTCTCCTCTCATCTTTGTGAAACACCTTCAACTCTCCCTAGACCAAGAAAGATGGCATCTGCATCATCCTCTACTCTGACCAAAGGCACTCTCAGCTTCCCTGTCCTGTCTCAAGTCCAGAAACACAACAGCCAACAGAAAGCACACTCCACTGCCAGCCTCAGGGACTGTCTTCAGAGCTATCGCTCATTAACAGAGGGACATCATAAAAGCTTCTTTTGCTGTGGTAAGAGCAACGTGTTTGTTGGGTTCCCCAGTAGATGTGGTTTCTTGGGCTTCTTACTGCCCAAAGTTAGGAACTTCAAAGACTGAGGAGGGCACCCTGGTTCATACCTAATAGTCTCAGCCAGGGTCCCATAGCAACCTTATAAGACATTTAACTTTTCCTCATTTTAAATTTTATTTAGAGTATATGAAGTTTATATTTACCTTGGAAGAGGCATATGTATATAGCACACTTTTTTTTTTTTTTTTGGTACAGCAAATTAAACTCAAGACCTTGTGCTTGCAAGGCAGGCACCAGAACTGCTGAGCTAAATCTCACAGCATCTGTCCTCATGGGAGGTGCCCTGAGTCTCCACTGACAGCCTTGGGGGTATGCAGGTTGGGGCTAGAATACTAGGTGTTCAGTGGGATTCCAGGTGCGCAGGAGGAAGCACAGGGGTTCCCTGGTGTGCCCTGAGCTATCTGAATCCAGGCATAGCTGCTGGACCCTGGCACTGAACATTTGGCTATCCTGGGTGACCAGGCAGGGCACAAGGCATGCCAGCGGCTGTCATTCTTCCCTTTCTGCCTTCCCTTCCCCAGGCTTCTGCTGAGGACCCCTACCGCCCAAACTCTGAGCCCTCAGAAGTAGGAACCTTGCCTGGTGTTGCCTTCCCCAGGTGTGATTTCTCCAAGCTCTTCTCAAATCCAGGAATCCCTTTCCTGCTGCCTTTGTCCAAAGGCCAATAGAATAGAAGATCCTGACACAGGAATGAGTGAGTACTCTGTCCTCGTGCTCCTCCTTATCCTACATCTCCCCCTTAAAAAAACAAGCCTTAGGGCCAGAGATTTAGCTCAGTGGTTCCGGCACCTGCCTAGCAAGCACAAGGTCCTGAGTTCAATCCCCAGTAACCACATACGCACAGTTCCAGCAATCAGTACCACATACCACAATGCCGGGCATAGTGGCTCATGCCTATAATCCCAGCACTCAGGAGGCAGAGGCAGAAGGATTGCTGAGTTCAAGGCTTGCCTGAGCTACATAGTGAGCTCAGGGCCAGCCAGAACTATGAAGCAAGACCCTGTCTCAAAAAAAAGTCTTAAACCTTGAAGAGTTTTTAAAAAATTGTTTCAGTTCATTTAAATGTTAAATATGAAAACTGCTAACCATAGGTAAACACATAAAGCAAAGGTTAAATGTTTGTAATGTTTCTGAAAAAAGAAAAAAATGACACAAAAATGTGTGACCCTAATAGGGTTCTCAGAGAACCATGAGATGGTCTATAGGAGTGAGTGGCAGTGGCACAATCAGAGGTCCCTGGAAGTGAAAAATAGGTGAATTAGGGAGTGGATCCAGGTCTTTAGCCACTTGAGGATGCTTCCTAACCCATTTCATCCTAACAACCACTATTGTGACAGAAGTTCACATGATAGAGAGAAGACAGGAAGGGATGCAGTAAGGGAAAGCCAGGAATGGAGATCTGGCCAAAACCAACCAAGAAGTCACCTGCAAAAGAGAAGGAAAAGGGCCAAGAGAGACCAGGAAAGGCCCTAGTGGTGGGAGCCAACTAGCTGGGAGGACCTATGAGACATACCTGCGTGGTCAGGCAGCTGTGCCCAGCCCTGTGTTGCTGGGCCTGGAATGTAGCTTAGTGGAGCTACCACCTGCTTGGCAAATGCAAGATCCTGAATTTGATGATGAAGAAGAAGAAAGAAGAAGGAAGAAGAAGAGGAGGAAAAAGAGGAGGAGGAAGGAAGGAAGGAAGGAAGAAGGAGAAGGGAGGAGGAGGAGGAGGAGAAGGAGGAAGAAGGAGAAGGAGGAGGAGGAGGAGGAGGAGGAGGAAGAGAAGGAGAAGGAGAAGGAGGAGAAGGAGAAGGAGGGAGAAGGAGAAGGAGAAGGAGAAGGAGAAGGAGAAGGAGAAGAAGAAGAAGAAGAAGGAGAAGAAAGCTGCTTCTTTTACAACTCCAGCAACACAAGGCAGTTTCTAAGGCAGGTGCCAGAACCACTGAGCTGAATTCCCAGACCCTAAGGCAGTTTCCAATACAGAAAACAGGCCTCATCTTCTCATATTTCCTGTTTTTCCTATTCTTGCCAGTCAAAGTTCTGCTGTGAGTTATTTCCTATGGAATAAACTCAGGTCACTCTATGGCCAAGGCTCCCACACAGGCACCCTTAGAAATTGTAGACTTATTTTAATTATGACAAATAACATTACTTGTTATCATGTTAACACATACCCAGGAAACATGGACGAAAACATCAGGTTTCGTAACAAGTTATAATCCCCAACTTCAAACTGCTGAAGCTAATGTGACAGCTAATCTTAATCTGATTGGATTGAGAAGCCTGGAGAGGTAATGGATTAGCCATAGATGAGTTCTTACTTGAATGGGCTATTAAGAGGTGAGGCCTAGTAGTCACTAGAGATCTCTGTCTTTGCATTTTTTTTTTTTTGAGACAGAGTCTCACTTTGTAGCCCAGGCAAGCCTTGAACTCAGCAATCCTCCTGTCTCTGCCCCCCGCAGTGCTGAGATTACAGGTGTGAGCAACCACGCCTGGCACTGTGGTATGTGGTATTGATTGCTGGTGGGCGTGAGTCACCATGCTCAGCATTATTCGTGGTTACCCAGATCAAACTCAGAACCTTGCGCTTACAAGGCAGGCACTGGAACCACTGAGCTAAATCTCCAGCCCTGCAGTTGTATCTTTATGTGGGCTCTTCCTTACTCTCTCTAGTACTTCATCTTGTTCTGTTTCCTGACTGAAATGGGGCGAGCAACTTTCCACTATGATGCTATGTCTCACCTCAGGCCCACAGTAATGGGCTAAAACCTCTAGAACTGTGAGACAAATAAATTCCTCCTTTTTAAGTTATTTTTAAAAGGTTCCTTTTCACAGCAATCAAAAGCTGACACAGGAGATGAGAAAGAACTGGTAGCTTCAAGGAAGGCATAATGGTATGTACGTGTAGTCTTGGCTACAGGATTTTGGACAAAGCCTTCAGAAAAACAGCCAAATTTCTTCTATCTACCCATCTACAGATTCTCTGACTATTCATGCAATGGCTTCAGGATAAATGTCCTACCTGAGTCATGTGTGCTTATGACAAAGCAGGAAAGGATATTCTAGTCCTCACCTTAGGCAGCCTGGTACCAGAATATCAGCACTTTTGTGCCAGTGATTCACTTTAACAACCCAAATTCAGTGGTGCTTTGGCTTGTGTCTAGATATTGCCTCCAAAGCCTCATTCAGTCATGGATGGGGCTTTGCAGAGATGGCTGGATCTAGGGTGTGTGATGGTGGGATTAAGGATGTGTGATTACCAAATTAGTCCACTGATTGAATGGCATAGTTCCAGGTGTGGAGGATGGGAAGGCCCACATTGGATGGTACGACCCAAAGGACTAGCAGATATGAAGGACAGAGGAAGGCGTGCCTAACTGCTGTTGCTTTGATATTTCAAAGCTTTCCTGCCTTCTGCCCACAGTGAGCTGTTTCTCCTCTCCAGTGTCCCTCTGCCATGCCAACCTGCCTTGGAGCCAGCAGATTATAGACTAGAACCTCTACAAACTGTGAGCTACCATAAACTTTTCCTCTTTTAACTTTTTTTTTTTTTTTAGACTGGGTCTCACTTTGTAGTTCAGGTTGACTCTAAACTCACTATATATCAGCCCAGCCTTGAACTCACAGCAATCTTTCTGCCTCTGCCTCCCAAATGCTGGGATTACAGGTGTGAGCCACCACGCCCAGCACTGTGGTATGAGGTTATTGGGAATTGAACTCAGGACTTTATGCTTGCCAGGCAGATTCTGGAACCCTGAGCTAAATCCCCAGCTTATTTCCTCCTTTAACTTTGGGTTCGGATATTTTGTCTCAGCAATAAGAAAAGTAACTCAGGGGCTGGAGATTTAGCTCAGTGGTTTCAGCGTCTGCCTAGCAAGCAAAAGGTCCCTGGTTTGATCCCAAGTAATCACATACAGCAAAACTGGGTGTGGTGGCTCACACCCACTGGCAATGAGTACCACATACCACAAATGCCAGTCTTGGTGGCTCAAGCCTGTAATCCCAACACTCGGGAAGCAAAGGCAGAAGGAGGCTTGCCTGAGCTACATAGTGAGCTCAGGGCCAGCCTCAACTACAAAGCGAGACCCTGTGTCAAAAAAAGAAAAAGAAAAGAAAAGTAACTCAGATACATAGGAATCTGGCCACATTACAGGTGAGCTAGTACCTCTGTATTTTCAAAGCTACTTAGGGAGAGTTTGAATGTCACAGTTGACACTGTCCACCATCTCCTTAAGGATTTTACAAGCAGCTCCTCCTAGAGACAATAAGCTCTGGGCCTCAGAAATGCCTGAGGATGAAATTTCCCCTGTACTCTGACAAAGCAAGAGCCCCTTGCCCACAGGAACTCCGGATATCCTCCTCAGCTTTCAAAACTTATAGGCTCTGGTTTGGGCTGGGGATTTAGCTTAGTGGTTCTAGTGTCTGCTTTGCAAGCATAAAGTCCCAAGTTTGATCCTCAGTACTAAAAACAAAAACAAAAATTTTTTACATACTCTGAACTATTTTTCTTCCTCTTGGGGCTTATAGATAAAAGCAGAATAAGGTTCCTTCTGACAGATGTGGCCCTGTAACAAGACAGGATCAATCTTAGTAACACTAGACAACCAGTTTGGAAGTCCTGATCTATGAATCCCAGAATCAGGCAGGTAAAGGCTTAACCTCAATTCCAGTAACCCCATCTGTAAAACATGGGATATGATTCTACCTGGCATGATTCTAAGGCTGGGCACATGCAGGACTCTCTGCCAATGCTGGTCCCCACTGGATCCTGGGGGCTTTGAGAAGACTCAGTAAATAATGTAAGGCTGCTGCACAACAGCAACAAGGTACATCCAGGATCCAATCCCTAGTCCTTCCCAGCTGACTTTGCTTCTAGTACACTGTGGGACCTTGTCTTCCCAGTTACAACTGAAAGCACTCAAGAATCATGGGAGACTCAGACTGAAGCTTTAGGAATCCTTGGGGAATGGCTTAAGACTTGTCCACTAGAAGTGGGTCCATACCCTGTGAGGCATGAAGGAAGAGAACATGCTATAGATGAGAGCCCAAAGACTAGTATTTACCTAGTGACAAAATGGGTGCATAAGAACCCAGCACTTTTATACAATGAATTTTGACTATCCTGAGAGTTCCTGGTTTACCCAGGATAAAAAATTTCTGTCTTAAGCTTACAGGTACAGCTAGGGGGAACAGCCTTTGCCTAGCCTATCTGAGGCTCTAGGTTCTTCCCATGAAAGCCAGGAAGGAAGGACAGATAAGAAGCAGGGCTAGACTGCTCTGTGGTAGTAGTACATGTATTTGCAGTGACAGGCTGGTCCCCACCCTAAGCAAAGGTACACCCAGCAGAGATCCAGAGGAGACCACAGACAACACCCTGGAGGCACTCCTCAGAGCTGATTTTTTTCTTTTTGAGACAAAATCTCTAATAGTTTAGGATGTTCTTAAACTCACTATGTAGCCTACTCTGGCCTCAAACTCACATTGATCCTCCTGCCCTGGCCTCTGTGATGCTGGGATTACAATCATACATCACCACATCTGGCCAACTGATGGTTTTCCCTGCTCAGGGAAGCATGTCCCTCTGATGGATTCTGAACTCAGTGCTGATGCACACACAGTTATCTTTGTGCCTGTGCAGAGACCAATCTGTCCTGCAACCTTCCACAAGTAATGAGCTTGGCAGTCATTTGGCTAGGATGCAAGGAAAAAAGAATTTTCTTTTAAGTTTTTTGAGTCAGGGTCTCACTTTGTAGCTCAGGCTGACCCTGAACTGACTATGTGGCACAGGCCAGCCTCGAACTCTTAGCAATCCTCCTGCCTCTGCTTTCTGAGTGCTGGGATTATAGTCATGAGCTATCAGCCTGGCTGGGCTGCAAGGAAGTGGCACAGGTTTAACTTGTGGATAGAAGATCAGATCTTTCTCCCTGACATAAAGACCCATGGTTGAAGTAGGTACAAGAGGCTGTTACTCTGCTGAAAGCAGAGCCATACTCACAAGAGACAATAACTGGTCATGTTGCTACACATATGAAGGCCAAACCTACACTTGGCTATTGCCACAAAGATCAAGACCATAGTGTCACATTTTGAACATACTGGCCAGTCCGGTCACTGCCCTTCTGGTCTAAGCCAGGAAACACTTTGATCTTAACTGTTTTCATCTAAAAACAGAAATTTGGCTGCAAGGGGTAGCACACACGTGTAAGTTTGTACTCTAAGGAACCGAGGCTAGAGGATCTCAAGTTCAAGCCCAGCCTGGGAAATTCAGGGACAGCCTGTCTCACACTAAATAAGGGCTGGATATTCCACTCTGTGTAAAGCCTTTGGATCAATCCTCACTACTACCAAAAAAATAAACAGACAAATAAAATAATCTTTCCAAACAGGGACAGCTAATATAGTTACAGCCAATTCTCAGTCCTTCTATCCTGACAGAATCTCTTTTCACTATCATGTTCTCTTTTAGTTCTTTTTTGTTTAAAAAAAAAAAAAGCTTATATTTTCAGTAAGTATTCAAGTTGATAGTCTGGGCAAATGCCATTCTGACATCCCACCCCAAGATGCCTTCCTTTGCCAACCCACATTTCCCGGTGTGCCATGCTCACAAGGAGCCCATTCAGAACCAGGGAACACCCACTCGTAGCAGGAAGAAACTGCAGTTCATCTCACGCAGCCAGCATTGCACAAAGTGCTCAAGCATCCAAAGAAATGTTCCTTTCATGAACTCCTCTTCCTGGCCAAAAAGAGTGCCCATTGTTCTCAGGCAAACAATGAGAGGCCTACACTAGGAACTGAGAACACAGTTCCATGAAGGGCCGCTCCCAGCCTGCAACATCTTGGCTCAGGGAAAGTCCACATGGTCTGCAGGCAAGGAAGCTGACATAAGCAGGGATGAAAGGCTACCCTTACAGGCTTTACCAAATGAGATGTCTGAAGGGTTCCAGAGGCCTGCTAGTTATCTCATGAGATTAAAAGTGAAAGTATCATGCCTGAGCTTCTGCTGGCTTGTGCAGATTACCCAAGTAGCTGAGCAGGCATCACAGAGGCACATGGCAGCTGGGAGCACTCCAGAGTAAGTGCCTGCTATGACCTTGTCAGGGACTGCAATGGCCCAGGCACAGCACCTGTGCTGCCTTTACCTGCACTCTGGCATCTGACCTTCCACCTGCTACAGATGGGGCACATAGTTGTCATAGTTACAATGCCATGAAGCTCCTTTGAGTACATCCTTTCCGATTGGAAGGTGTGGGCTTGCCTTGTCCTGAAACCACTTCCACAACAGAACAGTCTGCAAATTTTGGGGTAATGCCATGTTCAAAGTTCTGTATGCCTAAACTGAGCATACTGGAAATATCTAAGACCCCTGGAAATCTTTTTGCTTTCATATATATAATCACTAAGTGTACTAGTAACACTAAATAAAGCAGAAAAAGTAACAGTGTAGCCAAGTGTGGTGGTGGTACTTTGCTATAATCCCAATTCTCTGGAGACTGAGACAAGGGGATCTAAATTTGAACCTAGGTAACTTAGTGAGACCCTCTCAAAATAAAAAATTATGCCCAAAGCTCTGTCAATCCCACCTGTGCACCCGGGCCCAGACCACAGCCCCAAGCATCAGTCTTGACAGCAGCACCAGCAGCCACATCATGGTGGCCAGGACCTGTCAGGATGTGGTCAGGCTATAAGGATTTGTCTTTGGTCTGGGTCACTGTCCCCAGGAAAGCCTTGGTCAATATTATACCAACTGAAGCTGCTTGGCAAAGACTGCTTAAATTTTTTGTAAATGGGCTGACACTTGGGGGCAGAACTGTCCTGTGATCCAGAACATGGATTTTTTTTCTTTTTTTTTTTTTTTTTGAGTTAGGGTCTCTCTTTGTAGTTCAGACTGGCCCTGGCCTGAGCTCACTATGTAGCCCAGGCAAGCCTGGAACTCAGCAATTGTCCTGCCTCTGCCTCCAGAGTGCTGAGATTATAGGCATGAGCCACCACACCCGACATTGTGGTATGTGGTACTGTTGTTGGTGGGTGTGAATCATCACACCCAGTATTGTTGTATGTGGTTACCAGGGATCAAACAAGGGACATTGTGCTGGGTTTATAGGCATAACTCACTGTGTCTGGTTTAACAAAGATTTATTGGGAGCCAACGATTTAGCTCAGTGCCTGCCTAATAAGAGCTGAGTTTGAACTCTGGTACCAAAAAGAAAAAAAAACCAAAACAAAGGTTTATGGGACGGCTACTTTCATCAAGGTGGAGAAAAAAGGTCTCCAATATCCCTGATGATGCACAGGTTTAGCCTGAAAGAGGGGCTGTACTCACATGAAAAAAAGTCTTAGGGGCAGGGATTTAGCTCAGTGGTGCTTGGTTGACAAGTGAGTTCAATACCCAGTTCTACAAGAAACAAAGTCTTGGGTGTGCTACACATGTTCATGAGGCAGAAAAGGCCAAAGTGGCTGGGACATGGTATACAGAGGGAAAGGGGAGAAAAAAGAAGCCAGAGGCCAGATCACATGAGGCTTGAACCTCAGTACAATTCAGTAAGAGGGTTCTGGGATTTATGCTTTACAAAGATAAGGGAGTCTTTTGCCTCAGTAGAGATCATACTGAAGGATCAAGAACACAGATAAGGAGTCCTGGGAAAGGGTAGACAAGGAGTAGCATGAATGAAGAACAGTAGTGACTGGCCACAGATGATTTAGAGTCACCTCAGCAAGCATCATTAGCTGCCATATCTAAAATGTTGGGCAGCCATTAAGAGTTACATTCCAGGATTGGTGGCATATTCCTGTAACCCCAGCATTCCAGAGGCTGAGATAGGAGGACAGCCATGAGTTTGAGGTCAGCCTGGGCTGCACAGTGAATTCAAGGTCAGCCTGAACTATATAGCAAGACCTTGTCTCAAAACAACAACAAAAAAGGTTACAAGGGGCTGGAGGAGATTTAGCTCAGTGGTTTCCAGTGCCTGCCTGCCCAGCAAGCCCAAGGTCCTGAGTTCAATCCCCGGTAACCACATACAATGCTGGGTGTGGTGACTCACAACCACCAGCCATCAGTACCACATACCACAGTGCTGGGTGTGGTGGCTCATGCCTGTAATCCCAGCACTCAACAGGCAGAGACAGGAGAATTGCTGAGTTCAAGGCTTGCCTGGGCTACATAGTGAGCTCAGGGCCAGCCTGAACTACAAAGCGAGACCCTGTGTCAAAAAAAAAAGAGTTACAGGGCTGGGGATTTAGGTCAGTGGTTCCAGTGCCTGCCCAGCAAGTGCAAGGTCCCTAGTTCGATCCCTGGTAACCACATACAACAATGCCAGGCATGTTAAGTCACACCTGTAATCCCAGCACTCAGGAGGCAGAGGCAGGAGGATTGCTGAGTTTGAGACTTGCCTGAGCTAAACAGTGAGCTCAGGGCCAGCCTGAACTACAAAGTGAGACCTTCTCAAAAAACAAACAAACAAATTAAGTGGCGGCGTGGTGGCTCACGCCTGTCATCCCAGCACTCGGGAGGCAGAGACAGGAGGATTGCTGAGTTCGAGGCTTGCCTGGGCTCCATAGTGAGCTCAGGGCCAGCCTGAACTACAAAGCGAGACCCTGTCTCAAAAAAAAAAAAAAAAAAAAAAACTAAACCATATAAAATGTTATAGTAGCTACCAAAACAGGCAATGAACATGGGGTTTGGATAATCATGGAATTAATCAGGTTTGGATAATCAAGGAATTAATCTTAAGTTAGATAAGATAAAATGTATACCCTCCAGAATAACCACTCTTTAAGATTCTCATCTGGTTTGCTGGAGTTATTAGAAGACTGAAAACCTTATGCAAATACTCCAGAAATTACAAAGAGCTCTGTGGAACTGAGGTACATTACAGTCAGAATCTTCATAACTATGACTGCCCTAAGATCTCCAGGCCATTCTAAGAAAAAGCCATAAACTAAAAGAGAAAGGAAGGTTGGGGATCTAGCTCAGTGGCATTGTGTCTGTCTGGCAAGCACAAGGTCCTGACAGAGACAGAGACAGAGACAGAGACAGAGACAGAGACAGAGACAGAGACAGAGACAGAGAGAGAGGGAGAGAGAGAGGGAGGGAGGGAGGGAGGCGGGGGGGTAGAAAGGGAGAGAGCGATGAAGGGAGAGCACCCAGCAGAGAGAAGGAAACAAAAGAAGATTATCTCCAAAAAGTGGGTGCATCTAAAATTAAGAGGAAGAAGGGTTACTAGACTCACTGTAAGATTGGCATGGAACTTGTGACCTTTTCTTGCTTTCTTTTTGTTTGTTTCTGAGACAGGGTCTTACCTCATAATTTAGGCTGGTCTTGAACTCACTATGTAGCCCAGGCTAGCCTCACTTCAAGATGATCTTCCTGCCTCAAGCTCCTCAGTGTTGGGATTAATGGCATTTCTACCACAGCTGGCCAAATCTGTGAAGAAGCCTGGGACTTTTGTGCTGGGAAGGAGCAGGTCATAAGGACCCACCAGAACCAGTATTTGTTTCAAGTAATACAACAGAAGTGTTGCAGTGCAAATTCTCAAGGATAGGCCATGAGGAACTAGTAGCTTCCACTTCCTGTTTCCTGGAATATTCCATCTTAAAATTCAGATGTCATGACATTTTTTTTCTAATGTGAAAAACTGAAGGTATAAATGAGATCCAGAATGTATGACAGTTATTGTGAAACAGGAAGAAAATGCTAAAAGGCAAAGAGGAATTAGGTGAGGTCAGAGGAAAACAAAGAAGGAAAATAAATAATTTAATGATTAAAAAGTAAAAAAATGGAAACAAAGCTTACATATATGGAAGGTGGGGCTTGTACGGAGTGCAGGAGAATGGGAAAAAAATAAAGAAGATAAATCATGTACAGGCACAAATTCTCAATGAAAAATGTGATCACAATGTATTCCTAAAATGTGCCAGGACCAGAGATTTAGCTCAGTGTTTCTGGTGCCTGCCTCACAAGCGCAAGGTCCTGAGTTCGATTCCGGTAACCACATAGAATGCTGGGCGTGGTACTCAGGCCCACCAGCAATCAATACCACATACCACAGTGCCAGGCGTGGTGGCTCACGCCTGTAATCCCAGCACTCGGGAGGCAGAGACAGGATTGCTGAGTTCGAGGCTTGCCTGGGCTACATAGTGAACTCAGGGCCAGCCTGAACTACAAAAAGCGAGACCCTGTCTCAAAAAAAAAGTACCAATAAACTCAATGTATTATTTTAAAAAACCTCAGACATCATGCTATGAGAAAACTTAAGTAACCACTGAAAGATCTACATGGAAAGGAATCAAGGACACTGATCAACAGCTTTAGCTGAGCTCACCATCAACAACAGCATGAACATTCAAACCATGAATCAGACACTTTGGGCTTAGATCCTCTCCTCTAGCTTGAGGTGAGCAGCTCTAGCCAAATATATATATATATATATATATATATATATATATATATATTTGTTTGTTTATTTATTTATTTATTGCGATACTGGGGATCAACCTCAGGCTCTTGTGTGTCCAAGGTTGGCACAATATCATTTGAACTAAATCCCCAGCAAGGCCAATAAATTTTGAGCAAACCTGCTTGCTGTTTCAAACCACTAAGTTTTGGTGGTTTAAGAACAGAAACAAGAAGTCAGAGCTGTATGTATACATAGAAGTCTAAATGCAGAGAAAATTAAAAGTATCACAACATAATACAGAGCATCCACTGTTTTTAGTTTATTTCCAGACTGCACCTAAAAGAAAGCAAGCTGTAGGGAAGGAGCCAACAAATTATCACAATGGGCCAAATGTGGCCCCCATGTATTTTGTTTTTGAGACATAGCCTCAGGATATAATTCGAGATGGCTCTAAATATAATATGTAGCCCAGTCTAGCCTTAAACTCCCAACTTTTGGGATTACATATGGGTGCCAGCACACTCATCCCCAATCTGATTTTTTTTGGGGGGTGGGGTGGGGGAGACAGGGTCTCACTTTGTAGTTCAGGTTGACCCTGAGCTCACTATGTAGTCCAGGCAAGCATTGAATTTAGCAATCCTCGAATTTAGCAATCCTCCTGCCTCTGCCTCTGCCTCTTGAGTACTGCGATTACAGGCGTGAATGAGACACCACGCCCAGTATTGTTGTATGTGGTTACCAGGGATAAACCAGGGACCTTGCACTTGGTAGGCAAGGGCTGGAACCACTGAACTAAATCTCCAACCTCTCCTATCTGTTTTTTTTTTTTTTTTTTTGGAGACAGGGTTTCACTTTGTAGTTCAGTCTGGCTCTGAGCTCACTATGTAGTCCAGGCAAGCCTCAAACTCAGCAATCCTCCTGTCTCTGCCTCCCAAATGCTGGGATTACAGGCGTGAGCCACCACGCCCGGCTCCTATCTGCTTTTTATTTTTTAATTTTTTTTTTAGTTTTTTGAGATAGGGTCTCACTTTGTAGTTCAGGCTGGTCCTGAATTCATTATGTAGTGCAAGCTAGCCTCTAACTCATAGCAATCCTCCTGCCTCTGCCTACCAAGTGCTGGGATTATGGACATGAGCCACCAAGCCTGGCATTGTGGTATATGCTACCGGGGACAGAACTCAGGACCTTGTGCTTGCAAGGCAGATGCAGGAACCAATGACTAAATCCCTAACCCCCGATCTGTTTTTTTATAACGCGTGATTTTTGTACTTTCAAGTGACTGCAAAAAAAATAAAAGTAACAGAATTCCTTGACATGTAAAAATTATGGAATTCAAATTCCAGTTTCAGTATCTATAAGAAAAATTTTTTCTCTTTTTTGACAGTACTAGAGATTGAACCCAACCCTCTTATATGCTAAGCAAATACTCTACTACAGAGCTATATCCCCAGCCTGCTTAAATTTTATTTTGACTTGACTTCAAACTTATAATCATCTTACCTCAGCTTCTCAAATATCTGAGACTGTAGGTATGCCACTCTCCTTGGCCATAATTAAACCTTTATTGAAACACAGCCCTATCTATTTATTTACATACTGTCTATATCAACTTCCATACTATATTGGTAAATTGAAGAATTTTGACAAAAACCATATGAACCTGCAAAACCTAAAATATTTATTCTCTGGCCCTTTAAGAAAAAAATATGCTAAAAAAGAAAAAAAAATGTGCTAAGCTTCATGCTGGGAATGTTCCTAACTTCAGGGATATAATCCTGTCAACCATGCAGTCTCAGGTTTAAAAGGAAATTTTAAGATTCCACAATCCAAGAAGAAGGGTAGTTGATTTTTACATAAAAGCTACCATCCTGGGTCAGCAAAGACACTGTTCTGCGTTCAGTACTCAAGATACCTTGCTCTCTGAAATGCTTCCCCAAAAGGATATGAGGCAAGGCTGAAGTCTGGTTACTAACTTTGGTTCTTAAGTGATTAAACACAATAATGTACATAAACCAGCAAATTAGAACAGAATTATATTTACCTGTGCTTTATTTAATTATTAATTAATTCAAACCAGGCACAGTGGCATATCCCTCTATTTCTGGCATTCAGGAGGCTGAGGCAGGGGTATCACCCTGGTTTTGAGGCCAGCCTGGATTACACAGCAAGAGTAAGGCCAACCTTAAACTACAAAATGAAACCCTTTCTCAAAAAAACCCAATAATCGAGGCTGGAGATTTAACTCAGTGGTTCCGGCACCTGCCTCTCAAGCACGAGGTCCTGAGTTTGATCCCTGGTAACCACATACAATGCTGGGTGTGGTGACTCACGCCCACCAGCAATCAACACCTCATACCACAGTGCTGGGTGTGGTGGCTCTCGTCTGTCATCCCAGCACTCAGGAGGCAGAGACAGGAAGATTGCTAAATTCAAAGCTTGCCTGGGCTACATAGTAAGCTCAGGGCCAGCCTGAACTACAAAGTGAGACCTTGTCTCAAAAAAAAAAAAAAAAGAAAGAGTATGGAATAAAGGCTTTGTCATAATAACACCCTCGAAACAGAAACAAAAACATGTGTAGGATGCTATTACTGTGAGATTCATGCCGACCCTCCTGGGAATATCAGGAGAGACACGAAGTACTGGAAGAACTGAGCTCAAGGTCTTGCTTTATAGTTTAGGCTAGCCCTGAATTCACTAGGTAGCCCAGCCCAGCCTAGAACTCATGGCAATCCTCCAGCCTTAGCTTCTTGAGTGCTGGGATTATAGGCATGTGCCACCATACCCAGACTCAAACTGCTAAAGCTCAAAATTGAGAAAGAAAAGGCATCAAACAAGAATGCTTTCTGATTTAGACTTTCTATCCAGTCTCACCTTGATGATTTCTCCAGCAGAGGCGATTAAATCTGTTGGAATAGTCACTCGAAACAAGCGCCCAACAACAGCTGTGCCATCAGGAATGCCGACCACAGTGGGAACAGCCTCATGGAGGTCTGACAGCACTGAGTGCATGGATGCCTCCAACTGGTTCTCCCAGTCCCTGATGGCCTCTGAGGGTTCACTGGGCCAATGGGCCTGAGCCTTGGCCACGGAGAGGAAGAGGAGCAAGGTCCTCCCCCAGAGGGGGAGCAATAGCAAGCAGCCCACAGACATCCTCTTCCAGGCCTAAACCTGCCACGCTGACAATCTCACCAAGGAAGGAAGCTGAGTGTTGTGATCCCAGGGCCAGATCCTCACCCTCGGCACACTGGCTCCATTTCAGAGCACCCAGAGCCTGAAAAAGAAGAAAGAGCAGATACAGATTTAAGCAACTCCCATGGTTTCCAAACTGCACTGGCCCTCAATGTTCCACCCAGAACATCTACCCTTAGAGTCCTGTGCTCTCCAACTGCAGTCAGATACTTAACTCTGGAAACGTGGCTGATCGATTAAGTAGAAAATATGCACTGGATTTTGAAACTTTGTTTTAAAAAGGGAATGTAAAGTATTTCATTAATAATTTTAAGATTTTTGTTGTTGTTCTCAAGCTCCAAACTCAATGATTCTCCTGCCTCAGCCCCCAAGTACTGGGATCATAAGTGTATGCCACCATGCCCAGTTGTATTTTATTTAATATATTTACAATGTAGTAATATACTTATTTGATTATATGAAAAACACTATTTCAACCATGCCTGCTTTGAAAGAACAAGGTTCTAAATTCGATCCCAGGTACCTGACCAAAAGAACATTGTTTAAACTGGGCATGGTGGCTCATGCCTGTAATTCCAGCACTTGGGAGGCAGAGACAGGAGGAGTGCTGAGTTCAAGGCTTGCCGGGGCTACATAGTGAGCTCAGGGCCAGTCTGAACTACAAAGCGAGACCCTGTCTCAAAAAAAACGTTAGTTAAGGAGTATTTTGGGAGGTTCAGAACACACTATAGGTATTCCCTTTATTTCTTATAGGAAAAACAATCTTACTGTACAACCAACTTGAGCAACAACCAGCCCTCACAAATGAACTGAGTTTCTAAGTCAGGGGTCCACTGTAGTATGTAGGTATATATGTATGTGTATTTATATAGTCTGTCAGAAAGATGTAAACATATGCTAGGAAAAGAAAAACAGCATGATTTTTTTTCAAAAAATAGTGTTACCTTCATGTAGAAGACCCTAAAGGGTATTGTATATCACAGAAAAGCTACTACACTGTCAGTCCTTAGAGAAGAAATTGAAAATGCATGTGCAAGTCTCAGTGATCAAGGTTACCCAAATAGCAGTTTGCCATAATAAATATCTGGAAGCTAATGGTCAATACTCTGAGTACCTCTTGTAATTGTAGAGCATAAAGGTGACTTGTATTAATCTCATGTCTGAATAAATTTAGTATTACAATATTTGAATTTTTTCTGAAGTGTGTATACATTTTTTTATATACACTATATACACGAAAGAAGGATTCTAAGAAATAGATTGAGGGGGAGGAAAGAGTGGGGAAGAGAAAAGTGAAAACAAGTTGGCATTTGTGACTTCCTAAATATAAAGACTTAAATCCAGTATGGTGGCGCACACCTGTAACCTCAGTACCAGGGAGGCTGAGGCAGAAGGATCATGTGAGTTGAAGCCAGCCTAGACTACCTAGTTCAAGAACAGCCTAAACTACATAGTGAGCCCCTGTCTCAGAAAGACAAAAATAGGGCCAGAGATTTAGCTCTGTGGTTCTGGAGCCAGCCTAGCAAGTACAAGGTTCCTGGTTCAATTCCTGGTAACCACATACAACAATACTGGGCGTGGTGAGCAATCAGTACCACATACCACAATGCCTGGTGTGGTGGCTCACTCCTGTAATCCCAGCACTCAGGCTGGCAGAGGCAGGAGAATTGCTGAGGTCAAGGCTTGCCTGGGCTACATAGTGAGCTCAGGGCCAGCCTGAACTACAAAGCCAGACCCTGTCTCAAAAAAAAAAAAAAAAAAAAAAAAAAACAAATTAAGTGCCAGGCGTGGTGGCTCATGCCTGTCATCCCAGCACTCAGGAGGCAGAGAGAGGAGGATTGCTGAGTTTGAGGCTTGCCTGGGCTACACAGTGAGCTCAGGGTCAGCCTGAACAAAGCAAGACCCTGTCTCAAAAAAAAAAAAAAAAAAAAAAAAGGCTAAACTGGGAACTCAGACCTCTACTTCCACTTGGCAGTACTGAGGTAATACCTCCCCAAGCCTTGCCCCTCATGCCATGTCAGAAAAAGCCTAGCTAAAACAGAACACAAACAGGGTGGGTTATCACATGCCTGCAATCTCAGTATTTGGGAGGCTGAAACAGAAGGATCACTGCTAGTTCAAGGCCTGCTAAGGCCACATAGTGAATTCAAACCCAGCCTGAACCACCTAGTGAGACTCTATCTCAATAAAAGCACCCCCCAAAAATAGAACACAAAGCTTCATTAACAAAATAAGACAATACTTGAGGTTAATCAAAATCACTTACTAGAGCTGAGGGTATAGCTCAGGAATAGAGCACATGTTTAGCATCAAGTCCCGATTAAATCCCAGGAACACAAGAAAGAAAAAAGTGATTTATCATACCATACAGGAAAATGCCAAACCAAATGAAAATTTATAAAAACAATAAATAATAACAAAATGACACAAATGCTAGAATTATCTAACAAAGACACACTGAAAGTAAAAGAATAGAAAAAGTATCAAACAAACAGTAAAGGAAACCAAGAGTCACTATTAATATAAAAGAAAGTAAATGCCGGACGTGGTAGCTCACGCCTGTCATCCCAGCACTCGGGAGGCAGAGACAGGAGGATTGCTGAGTTCGCGGTGGCTTGCCTGGGCACCATAGTGAGCTCAGGGCCAGCCTGAACTACAAAGCAAGACCCTGTCTCAAAAAGCAAAAAAAAATAAAATAAAATAAAATAAAAAATAAAAAAATAAAAGAAAGTAAACTTCAGAACAAAAATCCTCAGAGATACAGATGTGAATGAATGATAGAAAGATAAATTCAAACCAGGTGTGGTGGCACATACCTGTAACCCCAGCAACTGGGAGGCTACAACAGGACTGTGGGAAATTCATGGCCACCCTTGGCTTGGCTACACAGTGAGTTCAAATCAGCCCAAATTACATAGGGAGACCTAGTCTCAAAAAGAAAAAAAGGTCACAAGGGCCGGAGATTTAGCTCAGTGGTTCTAGTGCCTGCCTCGCAAGCACAAGATCCTGAGTTCGATCCTGATAACCACATACAATGCTGGGCGTGGTGACTCACCCCCACCAGCCATCAATACCACATATCACAGTGCCAGGCGTGGTGGCCCAAACCTGTAATCCCAGCACTTGGGAGGCAGAGACAGGAGGATTGCTGAGTTCGAGGCTTGCCTGGACTACATAGTGAGCTCAGGGCCAGCCTGAACTACAAATTGAGACCCTGTCTCAAAAAAAAAAAAAAAAAAAAGGTCACAGGGCTGGGGATTTAGTTCAGTGGTAGAGTACTTATCTAGCAAGTGTGAGGATCTACATTTGGTCTTAAGCACCAAAAACTGAAGAAAAAAAAAAAAAGGAAAGGAGGGAAGGGGAGGAGCATCATGACACACACCCTATAATATCAGCACTGAGACAGAAGAGCCCCAGTTTGAGTCCTACTTGGGCAATTTAGAGACATTGTCTTAAAAACAGCTACACTGTAGCTTAATGGTAGAATACCCATGGTTCAACTAACAGTACTGAATGAAGAATGAATGAATAAAATCAATTAAACCATTCAAAAACAAAAGGCAAGGAAACACTTAGGTAGAAATATAACAAAAATAGATACAAGACTTTACCCTGGAAGCTAAACACTGGTGAAAAAAACAACAATCTAAATGAAGGCAGGAACATACACTAAACTGTTAATTCTCTCTAGATTGATACATGAGTTTCTAATAGGCTAAATAAGGCTACCCACAGCTATGAGGTCATAGTCCCTGAAATGTGTATATGTTATTTTATAAGAAAAAAGAGTCTTTGAAGATCCGATTAAGAGTCTTAACAAGATGAAAGTATCTGGTTGGGAAATTAACCACCGCTGTCAGAGACTACACACATTACCAAAGGGGATGGAGATGTAATGGCTGAGGCAAGGACTGGACATTACACACACCAAAGGGGATAAAGAGGGCATACCTGTAACCCCCAGCTACTTGGGAAACTATGCCAGAAGGACTGCAAGTTTGAAGCCCACCTGGGCAACCTAGCAAAATCATGTATCAAAATTAAATTAAAACACAAGGGCTGGGGGGGGCAGAGGGTTAGCTCAGTGGTTCTGGCGCCTGCCTCCCAAGCACAAGGTCCTGAGTTCAATCCCCGGTAACCACATAGAATGCTGGGCGTGGAGACTCACACCCACCAACAATCAACACCGCATACCACAACCCTGGGCGTAGTGGCTCACACCTGTAATCCCAGCACTCGGGAGGCAGAGACAAGAGGATTGCTGAGTTCGCGGTGGCTTACCTGCGCTCCATAGTGAGCTCAGGGCTAGCCTGAACTACAAAGCGAGACCCTATCTCAAAAAAAAAAAAAAAACAAGGGCTGGGGGTGTCACTCAGTGATGGACTGTCTGCCTAGTCTGGGTAAAGCCTTGGAATCAATCGTTAGTTGAAAGAAAAACAGACACACAGCCAGACACAGGTATGAAAGGTGAGGAAGAGCCAGGCTTGGTGGCCCAAGCTTATAATCTCAGCACTCAAAAGGCTGAGGCAGGAGTATCATCATAAGTTCCAGGCAACATAGTGAGTTCAATGACAGCCTGAACTACACAGTAAGATCCTGCTTCAAAAAATATTAAAAACAAGAAGCAGGCAAGCAAACAAGCTGAGGAAGAGACTGAAGTGATAAGCCCACAAGCCAAAGAATAGATTCTCCCCCAGGGTCTCCAGAGGGAAGCCCCAGTTCTTGCTGACAGCTTGTTTCTGGACATCCAGACTCCAGAACTGTGAGAATACAAAATGTGTTATTTTAAACCATTGAGGTCATGATGACCTCTTTACAAGAATGCTAGGAAATTAATACAAGGTTTAACACAATTCATATCAAAACCAAGAAAGTGCTTTTTGAGTGAGATAGTGACAAGAGCATACTAAACTGTAGATGGGACAGGCAACAAAACTAAAATACTCAAAACAATTTTTTTTTTTTTTTGGAGACAGGGTCTCGCTTTGTAGTTCAGGCTGGCCCTGAGCTCACTATGTAGCCCAGGCAAGCCTGGAACTCAGCAATCCTCCTGTCTCTGCCTCCCAAGTGCTGGGACTACAGGCGTGAGCCACCACGCCAGACACTGTGGTATGTGGTATTGATTGCTGGTGGGCGTGAGTCACCACGCCCAGCATTCTATGTGGTCACCGGGGATGGAACTCAGGACCTTGCACTTGGGAGGCAGGCACCGGAACCACTGAGCTATATCTCTGGCCCCTCAAAACAATTTTGAAAAAGAAAAATAAAAAAGAATCATTTAACGTAAGACTCAGAACTACTGCCTGCTGTGGTGGCACAACCTGTAATACCAGCACTTAGCAAGCTACATATATTTCCAGTCCTTTTTTTGTTTTTTACACACATATCACCACAGTAGGCTTTTTTTTTTTTTTTTTTTTTTTTTTTTTTTTTTTTA
>PVIC010017525.1:0-24698 GCA_004025085.1 Thryonomys swinderianus
GGGGGTGGTGGAACAGACTTGTAATTTCAACATTTGAGAGGCTGAGACAGGAAGATCATCTTGAGTTCAAGTACCTGGCCAACCTTGGCTACATAATGATTTCAAAGCTAGCCTGAACTACATAGTAAGACCATGTCTTGGGGGGAAAAAAATGTGTATACACACACACACATTCTCAGAAAAATATTCGGCATGAAAATATGTTCACATTAAAATCTTCATTAAAAACAACAAAAAAAAATTCTATATTTAGGGATCTCTTTTTGTTTTATTTCTGAAACAGGGATGTATGTACCCTAGCTTGGTCTCACTCAAGATCTTAGTGCAACAGCTTACCACTTGCTGGGATTACAGGTAGGCACTACCACACGCCCTCACTTAGCTTTGGGATCTTCATGTTAGGTTTCTATTCTTATTTCTTCAAAATATTTCCTGATTAAACATAACTACAGCCAGGTATAGTAGCTCACGCCTGTCATTCCCAGCACTTAGGAAGCACAGGCAGGAGGACTGCTGATTTCGAGACTTGCCTGGGCTACATAGTGAGTTCAGGGCCAGCCTGAACTACAGAGCGAGAACCTGTCTTAAACAATTTTTAAAAAAAAACTACAAATATGCCTTTAACAAACAAGAGAGGCAATATGTACATATGCTTCTTCCTAATTTCTAGTTATTTTAAAGTTAAAACGAAAAACTATTTTCAGGAAATGGACCTATTAACAGGATTTACTTTCTCATTTACTTTAACATAAAGAACAAAATAAAATCTTTAACTGAATCTGAGGAATTTTTAAACTTCACACTTCTTTCACGCAGATAGAATCTAATCAGACTGCTTCTCAAAATAGTTTCTGGTTTTGTTTGCTTTTTATTTATTTTTTTAGACAGGGTCTCGCTTTGTAGTTCAGGCTGGCCCTGAGCTCACTATGTAGCCCAGGCAAGCCTGAAACTCAGCAATCCTCCTGTCTCTGCCTATTGAGTGCTGGGATTACAGATGTGAGCCACCACCCCCAGCACTGTGGTATGTGGTATTGATTGCTGGTGGGCATGAGTCACCATGCCCAGCATTGTATGTGGTTACTGAGGATCAAACTCAGGACCCTGCGCTTGCCAGGCAGGCGCCAGAACCACTGAGCTAATCCTCTGGCCCTTGTTTGCTTTTTTAGAAAGGGTCTCACTATGTAGTTCAGGCTGGTCTCAAACTTGTGATCCTTCAGCCTCAGCCTTAGCCTCCTAAGTTCTAGGGTTACAGGTATATGCCACCATGCCTCGCATTTCTGTATATTTTAAAGTTCCTGGAAACATAGGGCTAATGAACCTATAAAATTAAAAACTAAGTATAGTGGCACTCCCCTACAATCCCACCACTCTCTGAAGCTAAGGCAAGAGGGTGGCAAATCGTGGTCTTATGTAAGGAATTTACCAAGACCTGATCTCACAATAGAGAGAGAGAGAGAGAGAGAGAGAGACAGATAGACAGACAGACAGGATATACCTCAGTACAAAGGTCTTGGTCTCAATTTCAAGTACCACAAAAAAAACCTGTCAAATTAGGGTGAGGGACTTAGCTCTGTGGTTGCCACCGCCTGCCTTCCAAGAGCAAAGGTCTTGAGTTTGATCCCTGGTACCACACACACACAAAAGGGGGGGGGGCAGAGATTTAGCTCAGTGGTTCTGGCATCTGCCTCGCAAGGACAAGGACCCATGTTCAATCCCTGGTAACCACATACCACAATGCTGGGTGTGATGGCTTAGATCTATAATCCCAGCATTTGTGAGGCACAGGCAGGAGGACTGCTGTGAGTTCAAAGATTGCCTGGGCTACATAGTGAGTCAGGGCCAGCCTGAACTACAAGACCCTGTCTCAAAAAAAAAAAGCTACACTTAAGGTGTAATAACATCAGATTTCAACTTTCTTCCATAGAAAACAACGAATTATTAAACTATCTACTATAATTATCTTACTTTTAAACTTTTTTGTATTGTTTACAATGCTGTAGATAGAATTCAGGGCCTTTCCTATGCTAGGCAAACAGCATTCCCATTAATGAGCTGCACCTTCAGACCCTTAAACTTTCTTATTGAACAGTATCAAAGAATACCAACCTGGAGTGCTTTTTTTTAAGTGTTTCTAATAAAGGTTTTATCCCATTACATAATTAGTAGATACATACATAAACTGAAGATGGACATGCTCACAGGCATTTTATTCATTTTTAAAGCAGTAACTTTTTCTAGTCCAATTTCAGTTTTTATTGAAGCAAACTATAATTTGATATAATACCTAACATACTGACAATAACGTACTGATAGCAGTGATCATATCAGTTGTTTCTTTACTGTTTAAAAAAAGATGGAATTTTAACTCAAAATGTTTATGCAGAATGGATCATACTGAGGATAATCTTTACCTATCCCAGCTCTGTGGCAATAAATTTTATCATTAACCTTTATAACTTAACTTCAAAAGCATCCATTATCAGACAGCTAGGTTACTAGTATTGGACAAATGCTTGCCTAGGTTGTATAAAACCCTTGGTTCAATCCCCAACTCTACAAAAAACTAAACACAGTAAAAAACAAAGGAAAATGAACAAAGAAAATTAAGAAATCAACATATTTACAATTATGATTTCATAAATTCAAGCCTTAAATATCCTTTTAAACTCATAATATTTATCTGTTAATGTATAAAGATATTTACTTTAAAATACATACCGTTTTTGTGGAAGAAACCAGTAAATGTAAGTTGCAAGTGAGCTGACAAGCTAAATAAAAAAAACAAAATGTTTTATCACTTTAATGCTCTATAATAAAATAGACTAAACAAACAAACAAACAAACAAAAAAAAAGGACCGAAGTCAAAACTTTCCAGCTATTTATACATATTTGATTTTCTCATTCATATTTCTTTTTTTTTTTTTTTGAGACAGGGTCTCACTTTGTAGTTCAGGCTGACCCTGAGCTCACTATGGAGCCGAGGCAAACCTCAAACTCAGCAATCCTCCTGCCTCTGCTCCTGAGTGCTGGGATGACAGGCTTGAGTCACCACGCCCAGCACTGTGGTATGTGGTATTGATGGCTGGTGGGTGTGAGTCACCATGCCCAGCATTGTACGTGGTTACCAGGATTGAACTCATGGTATGTGGTTTTGATGGCTGGTGGGCGTGAGTCTCCACGCCCAGCATTGTATGTGGTTACCAGGGATTGAACTCAGGACCTTGCGCTTGCGAAGCAGGCGCCAGAACCAATGAGCTAACCCTCCAGCCCCTCATTCATATTTCTACTCAGGCCCATGACTCTATATGCTTTCTTATACAGCACAACATCTAAAATACTATGTTTGTATATTCACAAAAATAAACAACTGGATAAACTCTATAATTCACAAAAATAAGAGTAAAAGTGCCAAATAAGATAGAAATAAAGAAGACTCCTGAAGCCAGGCACGGTAGTTAACAATCTATAATCCCAGCACTTGGGAGGCCGAGGCAGAATTGCTGAGGTTCAAGGCTTGCCTGGGATATAATAGTGAGTTTGAGACCAGCCTGAACTACAAAGCGAGACCCTGTCTCAAAAGCAAAAAAAAAAAAAAAAAAAAAAAAAAAATTTAAATTAAAATTAAAAAAAAAAAACAAGAGAGGAACATTCTACAAAATCCACATGATAGAAGACAATCTAGTAGTCACAAGAAATCTATTTTTATTTGGTGCAATTAAACCCACAAATCAAGGCCAGTTATTTTCTTTTTTCATGGGGCATGGTGTATATCTAAAGCCTGTAGTCGGAGCACAAGGAAGGACTGCCACAAGTTCAAGGCTAGCCTTGGATACACAGTGAGTTCAGGGTCAACCTGAACTACAAAACAAGACCCTGTCTCAAAAAACTAAAATAAACAAACAAACAAACAATTTTCTTTTTCCTTGGTGAACCTAAAACCTCCCATTTTCTTAAAACATTCTTAACTATCATACCTCTCTATAAATTTTGTTTTTTGAGACACGGTCTCACTTTGTAGTTCAGGCTGGCCCTGAGCCCACTATGTAGCCCAGGCTAGCCTCAGACTCACGGCAATTCTCTTGCCTCTGCCTCCAAATCCTGGGATTACAGGCATGAGCCACACCACACCTGGCATTGTAGTATATGGCTACTGGAGACAGAACTCTGTACATTGTGCTTACAAGGCAGACTCTGGAAACACTGAGCTAAATTCCTGGCCTCTTTCTACAAATTTTTAATTTGTAGAAATTTGTCTTGAACTACCAAATTTTTTGTCTAATTGCTATCTTTAACATGGCTCCCATTTATTATTTTCACTTAAGAGTTATATGGGAAAACAGAATGATAAAGACAGAAAATGTAGGTTTGAATTCTGGGTATAGTTATTAGCTGTGATTTGGCATCTATAAAATGAGGGCATTATAATAGATATGGTATTCTCTTTGTTCTACCATGACACCAACTCTAATCATCTAGAGCTACTTAATAATTCCTTTTTCCTTTAGAAGCATTTTTTTGTGTCACTATTTTTTCATTTACAGCCTTTCAAAAATCTTATATTGGTGTCCACACTACATGCAAGTGACTTACAGAAAGGCATTTAATAAATGCTTTTCATATAGATAATGATGGTCAGGATCATGGCCCACTGTCCTGGAGTAGAAGTAGCAGTATTCACATTGCTTTTCTGGGAAATAATTCTAGGTTCCAACTCTAAACTGTCGGAAACATCTTGCATTTATCTACTCTAAGAAATGGTTTAAAACACCAGGGATGCAGCTCAGCAGTATAGCACCTATCTGGCAAGCATGAGGCCTAGAGTTCAATTCCTGGTGCCAAAAAACAAAAAACCTCTGCCTGGGAAAGTTTAAATCATTACTCAAAGTATGGATGGCAGACTCAGGGGGTTGGGGAATGTATTATTTTACAGTAACATAAGACATTAAGAATAAAATTTTAAGAGCCAAGGCTGTAGCTCAGTGGCATTGTGCCTGCCTGGGAAGTATAAGGTCCTGAATTTACTTCCTTATACCAAAATAACCTCAAAACTTTAAAAATAGCTATAGAAATTTAACATTGTGAAAACATCTAATCCTGTGCCCATATACGTTATTAAGCTACAAAAGACTGAAAATATAATTTGCTATACAAAACTGCTTCTGTGGGGCTGGAGGGTTAGCTCAGAGGTTCAGACGCCTGCCTCGCAAGTGCAAGGTCCTGAGTTTGATCCCCGGAAACCACATACAATGCTGGGTGTGGAGACTCACGCCCACCAGCCATCAATACCACATACCACAGTGCTGGGTGTGGTGGCTCACGCCTGTAATCCCAGCACTTGGGAGGCAGAGACAGGCGGATTGCTGAGTTCAGGCTCGCCTGGGCTACATAGTGAGTTTGGAGCCAGCTTGAACTACAAAGCGAGACCCTGTCTCAAAAAAAAAAAAAAAAAATGCTTCTGTGCCCATCTCAAAGGGAACAGGCTAATATGTACCTAGAAGTGGTAAGATGATCCCTTCCATAGAAGGAAAAATGGCAAGGCTTTTTTTCCCTTTCCTCTTACCTCGTATGGCCACAGTGCCCAGATTTTAAATGGTTAAGATGGATCCAATGAAGGGAAGGAAAAGAAATATGTGAGGCTGAATTTAGTTTAAATGGCCAAGATAAAATATAAGATAAGGATTCAGTTCACCTACATGCTTTTATCCATATATTCTAAAAAAGCAAAAGCAATATGGTAGTAAGAAAATGGCAAGAATCTGAAACCTTGGAAAGCAGATTCCCTGTACCAACATCTGACATTTCTCAAGCAGTCTATAGAATGAGGCAGTCATAAGCAACTCATGTTTTGAAAGTATATTCATGTAAGAACCTCAAATATTAAATTAAATTTCAGTTTTTTTGGAGAGTATTGGTGATCAAACTTGGGCCCTTGTGCTTCCAAGGTAGGTGTGATACCACCTGAGCTTAATCTCCAGCCCTAGAACCTCAAATATACACACACACGTATTTTTTTTCTTTTTTAGTTTTTTGAAACAGTGTCTCACTTTGTAGTTCAGGCTGGCCCTGAGCTATGTAAGTTATCCTCGAACTCACAGCAATCCTCCTGCCTCTGCCTCCCAAGTGTTGAGATTGTAGGCGTGAGCCACTATGCCAGGCACTGTGGTATGTGGCACTGGGGATCGAACTCAGGGCCTTGCACTTGCCAGGCAGATGCCATAACTATTGAGTTAAATCCCTGACCCTAGAACCTCAAATATTAATAGCCAGTTCCCACTGAGGCATCAAATATCCTATGTAGAGAGGTAAACAATATTAGTGAATGACAATAACAAGTAAAAATCTGTAAAGTCCTGACTATATTACCTCAAAACAGCACAAGCTGGTAAGATACCCAATATCAAAACTATTATATGGTAGTTATTGAATTTACACATTTTATCCTATGCTGTATTAAATTTGTTACTATAAATGTCCTAATTAATTAAAAGAACGTGACTATATTTTGAGGCTATGGTACTATGTGTCTTGGTATTCCCTTCAAACTTTGACAAATGAAGTAGATTAAGCTTTGAAATAGAGATATTACAATTTTAGAGGCAGTGAAAGAACATGAATTCCACTGGAAGACACCTACAGTACAGCTGCTGAACAGATCCAGGACCCAATTAAACTGAACTGAGTTCTGTTCTGTATGTCTGACATGGTACAATGAATGTAGACAAAAGAAAGATGCTTTGTATAATTTAAGATTTAAATTTCCGCTAATTAATATTATGGAATAACAAAGACTTGCTTATTCTATAAAAGAATCTGACAATGGATTCTATAAGCAAACTACTATAATGCTGGGATATATCTTGGTATCTACTGTTGTTTCACACAATCCTTGATAAAATTAGTAGGATAAAACTATGTTTAACTTAAGATGAGAAATACACTGAAGCAACACAATATTAGAGTTGAGGAGTTAAAATGAAAATGAAGCCGGGCATGGTGGCTCACGCCTATAATCCCAGCACTTGGGAGGCAGAGACAGGAGGATTGCTGAGTTCGAGGCTTGCCTGGGCTACATGGTAAGCTCAGGGCCAGCCTGAACTACAAAGCGAGACCCTGTCTCAAAAAAAAAAAAAAAAAAGAAAATGAAATACTTTCCCAATTATCTTAACACCTCTGTGAGCAACACTGAGACATCTATAAATCTTGGAGGAACAGGAATTTAAGGGGCAACTTAAAACCCAAAGATTAAAAAACTGCTTTGCTGGGCGTGGTGGCTCACACCTGTAAGAACACCAGGCATTCTTAGTGAAGCTCTGTAATATTTATCAAACATAATGTCACACACAATAAAAGAAGTTAGCAGTGAACTAAAATTTTGATAGGGAACATGAAGAAAAAGATCAAGGTTTCTTCCTATTGGCTCATTTTTCTCCTGCCCTTTGAAATCTGAAAGCCCAGCAGGTAAACTTCAAGTGAAGAAAAGAAGTAGGAAGTGATATAAGATTCTGAAAACCACAAGTAAAAATGGCCCTGAGGGTGGATGTTACTCAGTGGTATAGCTGGTGTTCATCACGTACAAGAAAGAACCTGGGTCTCATTCTCAGTGTTACAAAAAAAAAAAAAGTTCCTATAATCCCAAAAGCTTGGTCAAGGGTACTTCACTAGGAAGATTAGCTGGAATAAAAGTTGAAGCAAACTTGAGTTTGCATGCACTAGAAATATTCTCAATTCTATTTCCTAGGGTCCACTAAATAGCTGAGCTAAGATCTCAGCTTCTAAAAGTAACTACCAGAGCTACTTATTTACAAATGAAGATTTATCTAGATATGGAAATATAAATTATACTTCAATCCTACAAGATGCCACGATATTAAAATGTGGTTTTATTATTTAAGAATCAAAATCACCAAATTCCTAAGTCAAACTTAAAATTAAGTGACTAAAGCCAGGGGCAATAGCATTTGCCTGAAATCCCAGCTACTTAGGAGGCGGAGGTAGGAATACTGCAAACTTAAGACTACCTTTTGGAAACTAGCAAGACCTGTTCTCAAAATAAAAGGGTTGGAGGCAACTCACTAGCGGAACATCTTCTAGAAAAACCTTGAGCTCAATCCCTTGCAAAGTAATAACAACAACCTCTGTGTATGTGTGTAACTAAACAAAAGCAGAAGTCTTCTATGAGTCACTAAAAAAATGAGAACCCAGCTGAGGTGGCACATGCCTATAATCCAGCACTTGGGAGGCTGAGGTAGGAAGACTTCTGTGACTGAGTTTGAGGCCAGCCTAACTACACAGCAAGACTCTGCCAAATAAAAATAAAAATAAAGACTGCTGAAAAGGATGGAAGAAGGGAGGGAGGGAGACAGGGAAGGAGGGAAGGGAAGAAAAATTAAAGAAAAATGAAGCAGGGCTGGAGGGTTAGCTCAGTGGTTCCGGCGCCTGCCTCGCAAGTGCAAGGTCCTGAGTTCGATCCCCGGTAACCACATATAATGCTGGGCGTGGACCAACAATCAATACCGCATACCACAATGCAGGACGTGGTGCTTCATGCCTGTAATCCCAGCACTCGGGAGGCAGAGACAGGAGGATTGCTGAGTTTGCAGCGGCTTGCCTGGGCACCATAGTGAGCTCAGGGCCAGCCTGAACTACAAAGCGAGACCCTGTCTCAAAAAGCAAAAAAAAAAAAAAAAAAAAAAAAAAAAAAAAAAAAAAAAAAAAAAAAAAAAAAAGAAAAATGAAGCAATGTTAAGTATATAAATACATACTCCAAAAGAAAAAAATAAATTCACTAGGTGTGGTGCACACCTATAATCCCAGCACTCTAGAGGCTGAGGCCAGCCTGAACTACAGTAACATCTGAAAACCAACAACAAAGAGAAAAATACCTTGTGACAATTTTTCTAGCTCCTTTTGTTTTCTTTGGTAGTAAAGGGATTGCACATAGGACCTTCAAATTAAGCTACATGTCCCTTTTTAAATTTTGGACAGTTTTATTAAATTGCCCAGGCTGAGCTTAAACTTGTGATCTTCTTGCCTCAACCTTCCAAAGTGCTTGGATTATGGGACATGCCACCATACCCAACATAACTGCCTTTTTTTTTTTTTTTGAGACAGGGTCTTGCTTTAGAGTTCAGGCTGGGCCTGAGCTCCCCGTGTAGCTTAGGCAAGCCTCGAATTCAGCAATCCTCCAGCCTCTGCCTCCCAAGTGCTGGGATTACAGGCAGGAACCACCACGCCTGACATTATGGTATGTGGTACTGACTGCTGGTGGGTGTGAATCACTATGCCCACCCAATATTATTACATGTGGTTACTGGAATCCAACTAGAGACCTTGCACTGCTAGGCAGGCACCAGGACCACTAAGCCAAATCTCCGACTGACAACTGCATTTTTTTTTTTTTTTTTTGCGCATCAGGGTCTCCCTTTGTAGTTCAGGCTGGCCCTGAGCTCACTATGGTGCCCAGGCAAGCCACCGCGAACTCAGCAATCCTCCTGTCTCTGCCTCCCGAGTGCTGGGATTACAGGCGTGAGCCACCACAACCAGCATTGTGGTATGCAGCGTTGATTATTGGTGGGCGTGTCTCCACACCCAGCATTATATGTGGTTACCAGGGATGGAACTCAGGACCTTGCGCTTGCAAGGCAGGCGCCGGAACCACTGAGCTAACCCTCCAGCCCAACAACTGCATTTTTAAAGAGGGCTATGGATATAAACAGGTCAGTGGTAGAACACTTGCTTCACATGTATACCCAAATCTAAAAATCAATCCCCAAACTAAAATAAAAATCCAGAATTTCTAGGTATTCATTCTAATAGTCAGTGAATGAACAACCCCCACCCAAGTTGCTGTTTGTACAGTGAGACCTGTTTTAAAAAACAAAAAAAGGCTAAGCATGGTAGTGCATGCCTATAATCCTGCACTGGGGAGGCTGAGGCCAGCCTGAATTATATACCAAGACCCTGTCTCAAAAAACTAAGAACAAAACAAGTCTCTACCCCCTCCAAAATGAGGTAGTGAAAGTTAAGAGCAAATGCAAAGCTGGGCACTATGGCTCAATGCCTGTAACTCTACTACTCAGGAGGCTGAGGCAGGAAGATCAGTGAGTTGGATAGCCTGGATTACACAATGAGTTCAAGGCCAGTCTGAACTACACAATGAGACCCTGTCTCAAAAAACAAGAAAAAGAAAAACAAAACAAGCCTCAACACAAAAGCTAATAGATTTTGATTTGAAATGCCAGAAATTGCTAACAGTGATGAACATAATTGCTTTACAAAGTAGTGATTTCCCAAAAAGCTTTAAATCTACGGAACCTTTGTGAAGAATAATACAGAAGCTAATTCCTGACTACGTATCAATTTAAGTGTTTTTTGTGTGTATTTTGTTTTCTTCTGAGTCTGCAATCAATTTGGACTGATACTAAGGTAATCACTAGGAAAATGACCCCTATAGCTGTTTTTGTCTTTCCTCAGTGTATCGCTTAATGTAAACTGATAAGTTATCTTACCTATGAGATTCTTGCTCTCCTTTCATTTTCTCTACTTTTGATAACATATCATCAACTTTAAATGTTTTCCTGGAAGAAACAGATAAACAAAATAATCACTTCTCAACTGGGAAAAACAAACAAATTTTACTTTAAGTATAATAGGCAAGATGGAAATTTGATTTTTAAAATTATTTTCATTAAGGTATTTATGGATGATTAGCAATAACAATGAATCTATTGAGACAATGTATGTTAAAATACAGTAGGGCTGGCAATTTAGCTCAGTGGTACAACACCTGCCTGGTTAAGCACAAAGTCCTGAGTTCTATTCCTGAAACAAAAAACAAAACAAAACAAAAAAACCATCAGAGATCCCTTGCAAATGCTAAATTTTTCATAGAATCTTTTGTGATCATCCCCAATTCAGTACTGTCTCTTGATCTGTGGCACTCAGTATATATGTTATATATTTTTGTCATACTGGAGATTGAACCCAAGCCTTTTTAAATTTTGAGACAAGGTCTCCCTAAACGACCAAACTGCCAAGGCATGGCTCAAATTTGCCATCCTCCTGCCTCAGCTCCAAAATGCTGGGAATATAGGCACATGCCATTATTTGATGGATTTTTCTGCATGCAAAATCTGTGATTATTCTTCCTACAAGTTTAAGGTTTTATAAGATAGTAACTGCTGTTATTTAAGCATAATAGTATCTTATTCTTGATAGGGGTTCAAGTAACTGAGCTAAACAGTATGTACATTCTGGAACAATCATAATTCTATGAAGCAATCCAACAAATATATACAGGTATTCTATAAAATGCATCTGAAGTTCATAAGACATCCTCAAACATCATTGGCAAAAGCCTGTTAAAGAGTGTATCATAGTTGAAAAAAATACATGAAAAAGTGAATATGCTGCTGAAGTAAGCAGATGAAAAATTTCAAGTTAACAAATCATAACCTATTACATATTGAATGATGTTTTTAATGGAAAAGTAATGTTTCCACAAATTAGAAACTTAAAAACTCCCAAAGCAGGGGCCAGAGATTTAGCTCAGTGGTTCCAGCGCCTGCCTTGCCTGCCTCCCAAGCACAAGGTCCAGAGTTGGATCCCCGGTAACCACACACAATGTTGGGCGTGGTGATCACTCCCACCAGCTATCAATACCACGTACCACAGTGCTGGGCTGGTGGCTTATGCCTATAATCCCAAGCACTCAGGAGACAGAGACAGGAGGATTGCTGAGTTCAAGGCTTGCCTGGGCTACATAGTGAGCTTAGGGCCAGCTTGAACTACAAAGGGAAACGCTGTCTCAAAAAAAAACAAAAAACAAAACAAGGGCCGGAGGGTTAGCTCAGTGGTTCTGGCGCCTGCCTCGCAAGCGCAAGGTCCTGAGTTCGATCCCTGGTAATCACATACAATGCTGAGCGTGGAGATTCACACCCACCAATAATCAACACCACATACCACAGTGCTGGGCGTGGTGGCTCACGCCTGTTAATTGCAGCACTTGGGAGGCAGAGACAAGAGGATTGCTGAGTTCACAGCGGCTTGCCTGGGCTCCATAGTGAGCTCAGGGCCAGCCTGAACTACAAAGTGAGACTCTGTCTCAAAAAAAAAAAAACTCCCAAAGCAATTGAACACTGAATGGATTATAAAACAATCATTATCTTGTTTTCAAAACAATCTATAGGTCCTAAAATAGAGGCTAAAAATCTAGACCCATATAAAATTTAATGGAAAACAAATTATAAATTAGAAAAGAACATATTGCTTTATACTCATTCTCTCTTCAGGGTTTGGACTTGAAAATCTTTTTTTTCTGGTACCAAGAGTTGAACTCAGGACCCTTAAGCTTGCCAGGCAGGTGTGATGCCACCAAGCTAAGTCCTCCGCCATGGACTTAAAAATCTTAATGTATTACTTTACAATGATTGGATACAGAAAACAAAAATTATCATAATGCTCATTCCCTATTTTTTTGGGCAGTCCTGGTGATTGAATCCAGGGTCTTTGCAATGAACTGAAAAAAACAAAAAAACAACAAAAACCAGTCCTTTTATTTACTTATTTATTTTTTTGAGATAGGGTCTTGCTTTGTAGTTCAAGCTGGCCCTGAGCTCACTATGTAGCCCAGACAAGCCTGGAGCACAGCAATCCTCCTGCCTCTGCCTCCCGAGTGCTGGGATTATAGACGTGAGCCACCATGCTCGGCACTTTATTTTTTATTTTGAAACAAAGTCTTGCTAATTTGCCCAGACTGGTGTCCACCTTGGGATCTTCCTGCCTCATCCTTCCAAAGTAAACTACTGATAGGAAGAACAATAATGACAGTCTATAATTCAGATGAAAAACAATGGTCTCCTTAACAAAAGGGTTTTTGTTTTTTTTTTGAGACGGGTCTCGCTTTGTAGTTCAGGCTGGCCCTGAGCTCACTATGGCCCAGGCAAGCCGCAGCGAACTCAGCAATCCTCCTGTCTCTGCCTCCCGAGTGCTGGGGTTACAGGCGTGAGCCACCATGCCCAGCATTGTGGTATGCTGTATTGATTGTTGGTGGGCGTGGGTCTCCACCCCCAGCATTGTATATGGTTACTGGGATCAAACTCAGGACCTTGAGCTTGCAAGGCAGGCGCCGGAACCACTAAGCCAACCCTCCGGCCCCCAAAAGAGGTTTTTAAAAAAACCCACTATACATCTGGAGTAAATGAAAACTTCAATTTTAAAACTTCATCTGATAGAATACAGTAAGAAGTGCTTTATAAAGGATGGCAATAGATTTTCAAACACCACAGATGAGAAAAGGCAAAATAAAAATGAAGCACTTTTAAGCTAGCTATAAAGAACTATTCAGTTATAAATACTGAAAATTACTAGGGAGGATTTTGATATTACTGGAACACTTTAAGAGTAACATGTTTAGGGCCGGAGGGTTAGCTCAGTGGTTCCGGCGCCTGCCTCACAAGCGCAAGGACCTGAGTTCGATCCCCGGTTACCACATACAATGCTGGGCGTGGTGGCTCACGCCTGTAATCCCAGCACTCGGGAGGCAGAGACAGGAGGACTGCTGAGTTCGCGGCAGCTTGCCTGAGCACCATAGTGAGCTCAGGGCCAGCCTGAACTACAAAGTGAGACCCTGTCTCCAAAAAGCAAAAAAAAAAAAAAAAAAAGAGTAACATGATTAAAAAGAAATCCTTTCTGCAAAAAGAAAGACTAATTTCATTTATTTCAATGTTATCAACTTTTATATAGCTGTGGAGAACTGAATAGGAACCATTTTAAATAACACAGATCATGAAGATAACACAGCTTTCTTCAGGAAAAAAATACCACATAAACTGTTAAATAAAAGCAACTCTTCCAACACCAAATTTTTTTTCTTTAAAAAGGCAATAATGCTGATTTTAATACAGGAGATAGTCACCAAAGATAGTAATATTTAAAAATTCAAGAAATTTCTAAAATTTTTCGTGGGGAGCTTCAGAAACAGCTTATATGAAATTTAGTAAAATGGATTTGATAAAAGTTGCCCTTCTCATCTATATTTCTACAAAATAATCATAGCCTGAAAAATTTGAATACTTCTATGAACTCTAAACTACAAGATGAATTCAACAAATGCACCAAAATGAATTATTACAACTGAGAACATGACTTGAAATGGAGTTAACATACTTATTCCAATAATGGCTATTGGACTGAGGGTGTAGCTCAGTAGTAGAGTGCTTGCCTGCACATGACCTAAATCCTATGTTTAATCCTTATCACCACCAAAAGTAAAAGGATTATATTATAGTAATAAAAAAAACTCAACTTTTTTTTTTTTTTGAGACAGGGTCTCAACTTTGTAGTTCAGGCTGGCCCTCAGCTCACTAGGGAGCCAAGTTAAACCTCAAACTCAGCAATCCTGTTTCTGCCTCCCAAATGCTGGGATTACAGGTGTGAGCCACCTCGCCCAGCACTGTGGTAGCCCAGCACTGTGGTATGTGGTATTGATTGCTGGTGGGCGTGAGTCACCACGCCCAGCATTGTATAGGGTTACTGGGGAAGGAACTCAGGACCTTGCGCTTATGAGGCAGGCACCAGAACCACTGAGCTAAATCTCCGGACCACAACTTTTTTATTTTTTTAAGACAGTCTCACTATGTAGCTCAGGCTACCCTTGAACTCAAGACAATCCTCCTGCCTCTGCCTCCTATGTGCTGGAATTACAGGTGTGTGCCACCACTCCAGCTCTTCCAAAAACAATTTGAGAAAAAACCATAGTCACTGCTAAATCTGCTACCTTTTATTTTCATTTTTATTATTATTTTTTTTGAGACAGGGTCTCGTTTTGTAGTTCAGGCTGGCCCTGAGATCACTATGTAGCCCAGGCAAGCCTTGAACTCAGCAATCCTCCTGCCTCTGCCTCCCAAGTGCTGGGAAGCTACCTTTTATTTTTATTAAAAAAAATTTTTGGTGCCAGGAATCAAACTTAGGGTGTCGCACTTGCCAGGCAGGCACTGCGCTGCTGAGCTACCTTCCCATTCCTAATCTGCTACACTTTAAAGTCACCAGTACTCTTTGCTTTTGCAGTGCTCGAAACAGAATCCAAGGCTTCACACATGCTAGGCAAAGGCTCTACCACTTACCTGAGCTACATTCTCAGCCCCAAGCCAACAACTACTGTGACAAGAACAGCATTCATCTGAAGATACCCATTGTGCTATACTTTGTTAAATATTATTCCTACAGCATATATAAAATCAGGCATTTAAAAAAGAGAATTAAGCAATTCCTATGCAGTTTTGTATGTTTTGTGGAATGTAAATATTTCTTAGCTACCAAAGATTTTCCTTATATAATCCAAGCTGCCATGAATTTACGGCCCTCCTACCTCACTCAGACTACCAGAGTGCTAGGATTACAGGTATTCACCTCTATATTGGCCTCCAAAGAAAGTATTTCAAAACCTAAAGCACAATAATTGAGAAATGTCAGTTTTTACTACCAACCTCTTAAACTATGTCCATCTGGTGACAGACAACAATCCCTCAAGACTAAGTCTACTAAAAAACCTGAGGGGAAAACGATGAATTTATCTTTTTCTTCTTCTTTTTTTTTTTTTTTTTTTTTGCTTTTCGAGGCAGGGTCTCGCTTTGTAGTTCAGGCTGGCCCTGAGCTCACTATGGTGCCCAGGCAAGCTGCCGCGAACTCAGCAATCCTGTCTCTGCCTCCCGAGTGCTGGGATTACAGGCGTGAGCCACCAAGTCCGGCATTGTGGTATGCGGTGTTGATTATTGGTGGGCGTGTCTCCACGCCCAGCATTGTATGTGGTTACCGGGGATCGAACTCAGGACCTTGCGCTCGCAAGGCAGGCACCGGAACCACTGAGCTAACCCTCCGGCCCATCTTTTTTTTTTTTTTCTTAAGACTGGGTCTTGGTATGTACCTCTGACTGTCCTTGAACTCATGGCAATCCTCCTGCCTTTCCCAAATCTGGGATTACACACATCCCACCACACCCAATTTTGAATTTCGCTTTTAAATGTTTTTAACCCTCTTATGCATTAAACTTTTTCTGTGTACCTGTGTGGGATACTGGACCATAACTATGGCCTTCAAAGAGCTATACTCCTAGCTTTTTTTAATTTGAAGACAGAGTCTTAAGTTTCCCAAACTGAGCCCAAATTATGATCCTCCTGCCTTTGCCTCCCAGAGTATTAGGTCTATAGGGATGTGCCATCACACCTCATTCTAAATTTTTTAAAACTCCTTAATCACTTTTAAAATTAAAATCAGGCAGGATTCCAGATAACAACTAACTACCAATATTAAAATATCTTGGCCAGGACCAGTGCCATGTATATGTGATCTCATTTACCAGAGAAGCAAAGGCAGGAGGACTGCAATTTGAGGCCAGCCTGGACAATTTAGCAGAATTCCTGTCTCAAAATAAAACACTTAAAAAAAATAAAGATAGAGGGGGGTTATAGCCAGTAGCAGAGCACTTGCCTGGCATGCAAAGGCAAGAGGCCCTCCATTATCAATCACCAGTCAATCTCATTATAAAGAACACTAACTCAAACTCCAATTAAGCAAAATGTGACCTCTTCACCCTTCCACATTCCTCAATAGAAGGTTTATATGTGTATTTTTTTAATGGTAGCAAAGTTTTAGTAAGGGTAGGAAAAGAAATAGGTTCTACAGAGTGAGTTTGAGCAAACAAAGTAAAAGTAGGAAGAGAAGTAAAGCCTGCACCATGGTGAGCTACCATGTAAGAGGGAACACAGTGGCCTATATACTAGGCTTATATTATAGAATATTGTACTTAGTATATGTATTGACTTTCATCAACAAAAATTTGTGAATATTCTTCTGTCTGTCCTTATGAAGTACCTATGGATTATTCTTGTTTTACCTCCTGGCCACAAAAATCTAAAATATTTACTATTTGGCCTTTACAGAAAATTTCTGCTGAACCATAGCATAGGTCAAATAATGGAGTAGTAGACAAGAGTTCACAAATTTAAATCTGTTGCCTAATTATCAACCTCTTCCCATATATTTAAGTTCGTGGGTTTTATCCATCAAATGTAATGTTATCTCTCTTGATCATTTTAGAAACACTGCTGAAAGATGATCTTAACGTGTCAATCTTTCAAAATATACCTTGATATATCTATATAACTATGTCTTAGTGTAGAACTGAAATGCTCACTTGAATAAGCAAGAGTCTCCCTAGATCAGTGTCAGAAGTACTGTACACTGCAACAGCTTAATGGTTTTGAGACTATAATACCACCAAATGCTTAACATAGAAAGTCTCACTTTCTGGGGCCGGAGATTTAGCTCAGTGGTTCCAGCATCTGCCTAGCAAGCGCAAGGTCCCTGGTTCGATCCCTGGTAACCACATACAGTAATACTGGGCGTGGGGGCTTACGCCCACCAGCAATCATTAACTCATACTACAAATGCCAGGCTTGGTGGCTCAAGCCTGTTATCCCAGCACTCGGGCAGCAGAGGGAGGAGGATTGCCGAGTTCCCCTGAACTACAAAGCGAAACCTTATCTCAAAAAACAAAAAAAGAATTTAAACTTCTTGGCCAGGGATTTAGCTCAGTGGTTTCAGCATCTGCCTGGCAAGTGAAAAGTACCCAATTTGATTCCCAATAACCACATACAACACCAGGCATGGTGGCTCATGCCTGCAGTCCCTGCACTTGGAAGGCAGAGGCAGGAGGATTGCTGTGAGTCTGAGGCTTGCCTGGGATACAGAGAGCTCAGGGCCAGTCTAAACTATAAAGTGAGACCCTATCTCAAAACTAAAAGGGGGGGATAAATAAATAAAAATTAAAAAGGGGGTGGGAATATACCTCAGCACAAAGACCCTGATTTCAATCCCCAGAATCATAAATAAAATTTTAAAAATTAATTTTTAGGTTAGGGATGTACTTTAGTGTTAAGAGACCTTGCCTAGGATGTGAGAGGCCCTGAATTCAATTCCTACTGCTAAATAAAGAAAAGAGACATTAGACATGGTGGCTCACGCCTATAATTGCAGCACTTGGGAGGCAGAAGCAGGAGGATTGCTGTGAGATCCAGGCTTACCTGGGCTACATAGTGAGCTCAGGGCTGGCCTGAACTACAAAGCTAGACATATCTCAAAAAAAAAAAGAGCCAACCTCCCCTCAAGACTTTGCAATCAATTCAATTAGTCCCTACCTCATTTCAGGTCTTCTAGTTAACTTTGTTATTTTTTTTGTTTTTGTTTTTGTTTTGAGATAGGGTCTCACTTTGTAGTTCCGGATGGCTCTAAGCTCACTATGTAGCCCAGGTAAGCTTCAAACTCAGCAATCCTCCTGTCTCTGCCTCCCGAGTGCTGGGATTACAGGCGTGAGCCAACACACCTGGCACTGTGATATGTGATGCTGATTGCTGGTGGGCGTGAGTCTCCACGCCCAGCATTGTATATGGTTTCCGGTGATCGAACTCAGGACCTTGCTTGGGAGGCAGGCTCTAGAACCACTGAGCTAATCCTTTGGCCCAAGTTAACTTTGTTTTTGAGATAGGGTCTTGCTCTGTAGTCTAGGATAGCCTTGAACTCACTATGTAGCCCAGGTTGGTCTGGAACTAGGTGCAATCCTTTGGCTCAGCCTCCCATGTCCTAGAATTACAGGCGTGCATCACCACACCCAGCTAATAGGTAACCTTTAATTGGAAACAGTACTTTAGAGCCAGGGATTTAGCTCAGTGGCACCTTGCCTGCCTGGTAAATGCAAGGTCCTGAGTTTGATTCCTGCTACCAGGGTGAAAAAGAAAACTTTCAGATGGTTTGATCAGCTTGACATAAGACTTATAAAATGTACCTTTTGATGTTTGTTCTGGAGTTTCGATGAGACATGTAAGTAAGAGTTCTGTGCAAAAATATTGGCTGTAAAAAAAGTTTTGAAAATGTTAAAGTTGAACACAGATTATGTTATAAGAATGAAGTAATATTGAAGAATTTCATTGACTACTTACTGCTATGAGATTTCGGGTTCGAAGAAATCTATAGATCTGTGTTGGTTCTAGGTAACAGAAAAAAAAAGCCAAATATTAACTAAATTTACTTATTACTTGTCAGAAAACTACCAATCTAGCCCATGTTATAACCAACATAAATTGATTACCTATTAAGAAAATCAGGCACTAAGTATTTATGGCAAGAAAATTGGGCCAGAGATTTAGCTCAATGGTTCCAGCTTCTGCCTGGCAAGCACAAGGTCCCTGAGTTCAATCCCCAGTACCACATATCACAGTGCTGGGTGTGGTGACTCATGCCTATAATCCTAGCACTCGGGAAGTGGAGGCAGAATTGCTGTGAGTTTAAGGCTAGCCTGGGCTACATAGTGAATTCAGGACAAGTCTGAACTACAAAACAAGACTCTCTCAAAAAAACAGAGAAAGAAAGAAAGAAAAGAAAGAAGGAAGGAAGGAGGGAGGGAGGGAGGGAGGGAGGGAGGGAGGGAGGGAGGGAGGGAAGGAAGGAAAGATAGAAAAAGAAAGGAAAAAAACTAGTATCCACAAGATCAAAAGGCAATCGATGGCATATATTTATAAAATTCATCAACATTAAGGCTCTCTACAATCTTGTTTGTAACTCCTTAGTAAGGTAACAACTACTACTTTGAAGAACTAAAGAGCCAATTACATTCATTTGATTAAGCTAATTTAACCCACTTTCTTTCAAAAAGTAGCCCAAAAAAAGGACTATTCAACCAAAGAACTGTATTTATGTCAAACAAGGTGAAAATATCATTTTTAATGAGTCATTTAAAAAACTTGTAGTTACCAGCCAAAATAGAATGAAACCATTTCCCTTATATTCTATGATATGAAAGTTGGTCAATATTGAAGTGTCTGATATATAAATCGTAATTAAAATTCTCAATGACTTTTCTAAGTCTAGCTTAAATTATTACATATGTTCCTTATTGTGAATATTACCTCAACATGTAAATACTGCCTCCAATACATGTTTGGAACAACTCAGTCCCAAAGCACAAAGAACTTAGATAATAAAGTTAATATATATGTACCATCATACCAGTTACATTAATGACCTATTCATCTGCATCATGTTTAAAATAGTATCAAGATAAATTAATAATTACACTAATAATTATATTAAAGCACTTATACTTCCTAAAAACTAAGATCAGTATTAGAGAAGAATCAAGTTGTGTCATGTCCAGAGCTATCTCTTAATGACAGCTGCCTTCTTCCAGGTGTACAGATCAGAAAGGAAATAATTAAAACTTCCTTGGTGGGTTTATTTTCTCAGAACATTTAGAAGACATTTCAATTTCCACCTACTCTTCAATCACTTTCAAGTTAAACTAAAAGATATTTTAAAAGAGGTACAATCAAGTAAGCTTATTGTTAGAACTGTCGGTCCGTTCTCCATTATATTTCCATTAAAAGGTTTTCTAGATTTTTGATAGTATGCTAAGCAAAAAAATGTAAAAATTTCTGAAACAGGTTCGTTTCGTTTAAAAAACATTGAAATTCCTTGTATTAAATGCCAATTAGAATTTCATGAAGCACTAATGAGAATGAAGGAAGGGTATTAAACAATGTAATATGTCTTTCCAGGCACAGCTGATACCATGCCCTTAGCGTATGCCACAGTAATATTGTAAATAAAGACTCGGCGGTAGAGCGGGGTTTTCAAGTTTCTATAAGATACTCAGGTGTAAGGTTACCTAAATTATAATATTCACAAAAGCAAACAGGAGAACAACCAGGATACAATACTCATTAAAGAACAGTTCAGATTATTTATAGTCACGATGTTGTTTATAAATTCTTTTGTTTGTTTCCTGACACCTTGCTCCTCTTTCCCAAGAAGTCAGTTTCGCCCTCCAAAGCAGAAAACGATATCAGAAAACGCTTCGGAACGAAGGAAAAACTCCGAGGTGGTTTCCTGAGAAGATGCTTCTGCCTACTGCCTCTCAGTTTCCGTATCCATAAAATGGGCATACAGATTTGAAAGGTTTAAAGCATCCGACGGGGCCCTATTCATCCGCAGCCCTAGTCAGTGCAGAGGCACACTGCGGGCTAATGACAATTCCGTAGGCTCCGCTGAGCTCATCCCTTCCCAGACTCAATTTTATCCCTAAAAACCTGCACCCGAAACCTGGGCACTTCTAGAGTGCGAGTGGCACGAAAGGAGACAAGAACTCGTATCAGGATCAACTGCAGCCCGTCTAGAAGCGCCCGCCGCTACCGCGGGCCCGGCGCCCACCCTCTCCTCCCGGCGGAGCGCAGGTCCTGCCGGGGCCCTCGCGCCCCCAGGGCCCGGACCTCGGGCGGTCGCCGGAGTCCCGGCGCGGGGACGTCCCCTCCGTCTCCCCATTCCAGAGATAGTGGGCGCCGGGGAGTGGGGGGAGCGCGGGCCCACGGAGCGTCCAGTCCCCGCAAGCCGGGAGCGGGGGTTCCTGCCCTGCCGGCCTCCCACACACTCACTCTCAAAGGCCTGGAGGAAGAGCTCGTGGTCAGCCTGGACGTGCTCCATTTTCGGCTTCTTCACCGGTAACACGGCGGCCCCCGCTGCGGACGAGGAGGAGGAGGCCGAGTAACCGCCGCCGCCGCCACAGCCCCCGCCGCCGGATTTGCCGCCCGAAGCTGCGGCCGCCGCCACCGCCGCCGAACCCCCGAAGCCGCCTCCCCCGGACCCCGCGCTGGGCCCCGAGCCGCCCCCTCCCCCACCGCCGTGCTTCTGAGGCGCCATCGCGGTTCCTGCCTCCTCCCCCCGCCAGCTACCCGCCGGGCGGCCCCGGAGAGTGAGCGCCTGCAACACCAACTGCTCGCCCCAGCAGGCTCCGGCAGACCGAGGGGGGAAGGAGGAGAGAGGGGAGGAGAGGGGAAGGGAAAGGGAGGAGGAGAGGAGGGAAGGAGGGAGGAAAAAAAAAAGTGTCTCCTCCGAGCCCCACTCCGCTTCGGAGGCCGCTCACCCTACCCTGGCCTCGCTCCGCCCACTTCCCCGCCCGGCGCTCTGATTGGTGGGCGGGAGCGCGCGCCGCCCGGCGGCCCAGCCCGTTGGCCCGCAGAGTCCCCCGTCAGTCACGCGGAGGCGCTTCTCGCGGAGGCGCGGCTTGGTTGGCCTGTGCGCGCTGCCGATCCCGGGCCCGGCCGCCTCTTTGAACTGAATTCGCGGGAAAATTAGGGGTCGGAGCGGCCTTCCTGCTGGCCCCGGTGCATTGTGGGGAAACAGGGACCCAGCGAACGGTTTAGGGAGCTGTTTCTCGCCTTCCGAACGTAGACAGTCGCCGGCCCCGGGGGGTTGGGTACCGGACCCTTGAGAAACTGGCATCTGAGGACCTGGGGAGCGAGGGGCCTGTTCAGTGAACTGAGATCCATCCCGGAACTTCGAGTAAAGTCAAGGGGAGGGGTCTGCCCGCGAGTTCTTGTGCCCACCGGCGAGTTCCCTTTTCAGCTGAGAGGCACCCCCGACAGGAGCCTCATCCTCTGTCCCCTCGCCGGGACACCACGTGCCCCATGCCCTCGCTGGCCGAATTCTGCCCGGCTCAGCCACAAGGTTGCAGCGACGGCAAATGCGGCACTCAACTAGTCTCAGCCACTGCGAGCGGCTGACGCCGTGGTGGGTGTGTCATAGGCAAACGAAGAAAACTAATTTTTGTAGGTTCTGTGAGCTGCTGGGTCGTTACTGTAAAAGGTTGTGGTTTTTCAACGCGATGTGCGCTAAGACAAGATCCTTAAAATCTCCCCCCGCACTCACCGACAAACTGGATAACAGTCTTAGAAGCAGAGACCTCTTCGTAAGAATCAATTCGTTTTGCTCTCAAAACCAGAGAGGGGGGCCGGAGATTTAGCTCGGTGGTTCCGGCGCCTGCCTTGCAAGCGCAAGGTCCTGAGTTCGATTCCGTAACCACATACAATGATGGGTGTGGAGACTCACGCCCACCAACAATCAATACCACATACCACAATGCCGGGCGTGGTGGCTCACGCCTGTAATCCCAGCACTCAGGAGGCAGAGGCAGGAGGATTGCTGAGTTTGAGGCTTGCCTGGGCTACATAGTGAGCTCAGGGCCAGCCTGAACTACAAAGCAAGACCCTGTCTCAAAAAAAGTCAGAGAGGGAATGAGTTTTGTGTGTCTTGCTTGAAAAGATTGATAGGCCCGATACAGTCCTCTGGTGCAAGTTCATGTGGAGTTTACCTAAAACACAGCAAGATTAGAATTTCAGGTTTGACAAAGTCATATCCGGGGATATTCTTACAAATTCAAATCCTGAAATCTTATATTACATTAAGATGAGTGTATCTTAAAATTCTCATCAGCAAATAGAGCTATATTAGACTCAATAGGATTTTAAATCAGTTTTCTGTACTTAACTATAAAACTTCATGAATACACAAAATGGTTATTCAAATATTGCCATACTAGTTATCCGTGGAATACTTTTTAAAATTTCTCATTTTATCACACACTTTGCTTTTAGGGCAATCTCTACAAAAAATACATCTAATATAAAATCTGACATCTCATTTGAAATTATATATACCTTTCTTACTGAGCTCACATGTAGGTCTACTTGTTGATGATTTTTTTTTTTAGGGTTTTTGTTTGTTTGGTTTTTGGAGATAGGGTCTCACTTTGTAGTTCAGGCTGGCCCTGAGCTCGGTATGTAGCCCAGGCTAGCCTTGAACTCACAGCAATCCTCCTGCCTCTGCCTCCTGAGTGCTAGGATTACAGGCATGAGGCACCACATCCAGCATTGTGATATGTATTACAAAGAATCAAACTCTGGACCTTGTGCTTACAAGGCAGATGCTGGAACCACTGAGCTAAATCCCCAGCCTATATACTTCATTTTAAAAGTTTCCTCCTTAACTTCATTTTTAAAGTTTCTCCTTACAGCCAGGTATGGTGGCTCATGCCTGTAATCCCAGCACACAGGGAGGCAGAGGCAGGAGGATTGCTGAGTTTGAGGCTAGCCTGGGCTACATAGTGAGCTCAGGGCCAGCCTGAATTACAAAGTGAGACCCTGTCTCAAAAAAAAAAAAAAGTTTTTAAGTGACTTACTAGTTTAGTGGCAGAGCTGTGACTTCAACCCCAGTTTTCTCCTATTTCTGTGCTGCGTTGGAAACAGTGTAAAGTTGTCATTTGGAAAGCCTCACAAGGTAAATTTATTTCCTTTAGAAATTGCGAGATACCTAGTTTCTTTTACCAAAATATCATATCTTTTCACTCCTCTTATTATCTGTTCTTTCACATGTACCTGTATTTTGCATTAAACAAACTTCTATGCTGGTATTTTTAACATTTTTTGTGTGTCAAGGATCCCTTTGTGAACAGAAAAAAAAAAGGAAAAACAAAAGGAAAAAATGAAAACAAAGCTTTTGCATATATAGAAGGGAAGAATGGTTGAGGGGAGAGAAAAATGGAAAAAAAGAAGAGACAGGATATATTGTGCACGGTGCAAATTCCCTATGATGACTGTTATCATGTATATCTAAAGTGTACCAGCTGGGCATGGTGGCTCATGCCTGTAATCCCAGCACTTGGGAGGCAGAGGCAGGAGGATTGCTGAGTTCAAGGCTTGCCTGGGCTACATAGTGAGCTGAGGGCCAGCCTGAACTACAAAGCAAGACCCTGTCTCAAAAAAAAAAACCAAAAAACAGAAACAACAACAAAAAACCCAAAATGCTGGGGATTTAG
>PVIC010017526.1:0-32655 GCA_004025085.1 Thryonomys swinderianus
AAAGGTTGAGATTTCTGGTCACTTTGTTCTTCCAAAGAACTAGATTTCCCACTCACTCTGACTTAATCTTTCTCTACTCTAAAGGATGTATGATGTTTAGTATTTTCTATTTATATCAATAAGATTTCAACTCTTATTTTGAAAGCAGTAAAAGACTGGAATGTTAACCGAACTAGTTGGTCTAGGGACTGTCAAATACAAAGGAGAATTAATTCTGCCATCAGGAATTGGGAGACTAGGACAAATGAGTCAGCACACAACATATGGTCTAACAGGAAAGATAGGAAAAACAAGCACATGAGTGTTACAAAAAGTCCTCAACAAAGACTGGTTTGGCAGGGTTGGGGGGGGGTGGCCGTGGAAGGGCACTACATAAGGGGAAGACACCAACCTGGAGAAAGCATGGGCAACAAATGTGCTTGTAAGGCCAAGCTAGTCCAAAGGAGACATTTCACCACTGTGTTCAGAATCCAATACACTGTCTCTCAGTGTTAATCCAGTAGGTGAGAGGCAGGACTCCACCTCCAGCCACAGCATCCTGAGACAGATGTTCCTTTTCCTGGTCCCTGGCAGCAAGCACAGGGAATGTAGCCCAGTGTTACTATCAGCCAACTGTCGGCTCCAGCTCAGAAATTTGAAATTTAAGGGCATGACACTGACTTGTCACAAGTTCCCTAGGAAGCAGACACTGAGGAAATAACCCTCAGATGTCAAATTTTTTTGAGGGGGGCACAGTAGATATAGGCACAGGGATGCAGGAAGAGGGAAGTGAGGCAAAAGAGGAGGGAAAGAAAATACAACTAATACATTTCCCAAGCTGGCCTCAGCTTCTTAAGAGGGCACAGTTGGTGGCTCAGTTATATGAGTCATGTCTGCATAAGGTACATGAAACTAGGTCTAACGGGCCACTTGTAGGCAAGGCTCTGTGCCGGTAGTCAGTTAAATTAGCTCTGGAGCTGCTTTGATTTTTACTGTAAAGGTAAAGCCCGACGCAACCCCAGGGGAGACTGATAAAGTTGGTAAATGTGCACAGTAGATAAAATAAACACGTAAAATAGGAGAGTGGGTGAAGTTTGCTGCAGAGCTTTTAACACTGATGCAAAGGATGACCCATCTATGGGACAGTCTGCCTGGTAAACCACCTTGCAGATGGTACAGAACTTAGGATGTAAGCTGTGTGCTGCTACAGTAATGGGGACTGGGACAGTAGATAATCAAGAAAATAGCTGAATTTACAGACATATCTAGTATCCCAAGTGGGCCCATGCTAACAGTGACATTATAACAGATGTCCCCATGGCTAGGGGAAAATGGAAATGAAAAAAAAAATTTTTTGAGATAAGGTCTCGCTTTATAGTTCACTATGTAGCCCAGGCAAGCCTCAAACTCAGCAATCCTCCTGTCTCTGCCTCCCGACTGCTAGGATTACAGGTGTGAGCCACCACACCCAGCTGGAAAATCATTTTTGAGCTTTTTGTGGATTCTATAAATTGCTGGATTTTCTCTCGATATGCCAGTCTTTATTTTTTTTCTTGCTTGTATCTCATACCCTTGATGTCTATCAAAGTCCATTGCTTTATGATTTACAAATTGCGATTTTCTTGGCCTGGATGGAGGTATGTGTGACCATATATTACAATAAGCACTTGTGATAGGCAAAAATCCTTTCTTTGGATCCATAGCAAATCATCCGTTATTTTCAAAACTGTTTCATGTTTTTAGAACATTGTATTACAAAGTAGAAACAAAGGACCTAGCATTTGCTAGAGGTCACTTGGTACACTTAGTATGTGCTTTTTTGTCTTTTAAACCTTTGAACAACGTATGTGATTGATATAAAACCAAGTCTAATGGGCAAAGTTTCCACATAGATAAAGCCATGTAGACACTATTAATTATTATTTTCTGGAAATACGAGCATTTATTTTTGGTATTTCTCCCTCCTATGTTTTCATGTGTATCTTTATTAATATATTTGAAATCATGGTTGTATCTAGTGTAATATCTCTCACATAATAGGGAATGATTTTCAAAACTGTTAAAGTGCAGTTGGAATCATGCCATATGCTACCAAAATAGGCCTTTTACATAATAAAAGCTGCTTTGTATTCACTCTGCATATTATGGCAACAGGTTTTCACATTCTTGTAGTCCATGTACAGCATAGCAATTTTGATGTCACATCAAACCTGCTCAAAGAATTATTTACCTGTCTCTACATGTGTAAGTCTTTTGTTTTGGCAAATAATAGTGAATGTGATTACTAGCTGTTGATCACTTAAATGACGGCTACGTGATGAATGATCATTGCTATGTGGTACTCTCAAAGATTTCCATTTGATTTTTACCTCTGTTACTATTTGGCTGTTGTTTGTTCTTCTCGTCATCATTTGTAACATGCCATTTAGAGATAAATTCAGACAAGACTATCTTCTGAGACAGTGGGTCAGCCCTTGTCTCAACATCTTTTAATGATGCATCAGTCGTCCATTTAGCAACTATTTGTGGAGCACGGGCAGGATGCCAGGCACTTGTGGGCTTCAGTGGTGTTTGGGTTCTACTATATTATAAGCATTACCTTGATTCTTCACTTAGGCCCTTGGTCTTTATATGTGAAAATATAAGTTATGGTCATGAAGAACCCAACACATCAGAGGACTGAGGAAAAAAATCATTTTTTTCACCCAGTGGTCCAGGATAGATAGGTGGGGTTCTTTGCACCACATGGCCAGTCAAGGACTCACTTCCCTTTATTGGCTTCCATTATTTCATGTGGCCAATGATGAGTCACAGGCATCTTCCTGTTCCACTTCATGTAGAGGAAAGGAGAGCAGGAGTGATATGCAGGGGCGTAGCCTGGAAATCTTATTTCTCTCCTTCCTCCTTTTATCTGTGCTTCTTATCTGCCATGCATCTCTACCATGCCACCCTGTCTCAGAACCAGGAGACTATGGACTGAAGCCTCCACAAACTGTGAGCCAAAATAAATTTCTCCTCTTGGAAAACATTGTTGTTGGGTATTTTGTCCCAGACACGAGAAAGTAAGACACATTAATTCATGTGTTTATTTTCCCATTATTGAAAAACCAGAAAGAGTGAAATGTGGTTATGGTTTCTTTTTAGTCTCTAGTGTTTATTCTCTGAATACCAGGACTCTTCCCTCTTTTGCTTTGAGTAGGGGTAGGTGTTGTATACTGAAAGATGAAAACAGAAGTTATCCCAGATTTTTACTTTCAAAGACCTGAAATAATTGGTGGGATTGTTTCTCAGAATTTATCCTTGCATCAGAATTACTGGAAGGATGTATTCAAATTCTTATTCCTAGGCCCTTACCTTAGAAATTCTGGTTTAGTAGGTCAAGTGCAGGGTTTAGTAATTTACATTTATAACAAGCTCTCAGGTATTTCTGATGCCTCTGATCCTGAGAGTACACTTAGATACTGTGTCCTAGGTAAACATGAGAGTGCTACAAAAGTGCCTTAGGGGCAGTATAAGAAAGGGAAATAATATCCTCAGACTGGAAAGGGGTCAGAGATCTGAGGTCTCCTGTGTGTGCTGGGAAGACACCAGACAATGAACTTGTCATCAAAATCTTATATCTTAATACAGGGGAAAACAGTGTCTGTGACTGAAAGAATCATGTAGGTTTGCATGTAACAAAGTGGAACCAAATTCTGAAATGTTTCTTCATCCTTCGAAGTGTTCTTCTGTGCATAAAGATTGCCAGAACCACACCATAACCTGGTAAAAAGATCAAATAATCTTAATTCTGAGTTTCTCAACAACTGTTACAAATCATGATACAGAGATACGATAATCTTGTACACTTGTATCTGTAAATGCTTTGAAAGTTACTAGCAAGGAATTCGCCTACGGCATGTCTTGGTCACTTCCCACGCTTTACACACGGACATAGTTCCTCATCCCTCCGAATTAGAAGAGAAGTTTATTTTGGATCAAATTTACAGCCTCGACTTTGCTGGCTCCAAGGCGAAGCAGAGAGGCATGGCAGAAGAGAGCAGCTCACAGCATGGTGGACAGGAAACAGAGGGAGTGAAAGGAGAAGCCCAAAAGAGGGGAAAAAACCCCCACCCTTTCAAGCCACACCCCCAATGACCCACTTCTTCTGGCTAGATCTCACTTCCTCATGGCAAGTCAGCTATAAATTTACATAATCCAATTTCTAAAGGCTAGCTTATAAGTGCATGAGGCTGGGGACCATGTACATATAACCATAACAGGAAATTATTCCTTCTTCATAAAGTGTAAATTAATTCAAAGCTACAGGGAAAGTACCTTTAAAGACTATTTATCTCCTTTGTAGGAACATTTTCCAGACTGTGCCCATGAACCTGACCCTATGAAAGCCAGCACCCACAGGTTTCTTAAGGCTGTGAAAGAAGTGACCAGTGGCCTGGGTCAGCAGACATCCATTGCTCTGGACCACAGGGGTATACTATGTTGCTATTAGCTCCTCCTATCAGCTCCTCTGATAGGAGCCTATTGCAAAAATTTATTATTGTTCCTCAATTTTCCCAGTTAAAAACCCATTTTGTATATAACATGTTGTGGTATATATTTAAAACTTTTAGATCATAAATATTTTCTATTCAAGTATACACAAAGACACTTTTCTAATTTTAGTAAACATACAAATCAAGAATTTTTGGAAAACATATCAGAGAAATATCCAATATATGCATGACATAATGCTTTTTTTTTCTGTATCCCACATACTTATATTCCATGTTTGTTTGGGCCAGATCTTTACTGAGTGAAGCTCTCAATATACCCAAGAATAATGTCTGAGTTATTTTCTGCACATTTTTATGGACATAAAAGTAAATGGTATTATATTTAAAGGAGTTAACAGTGGAAAGAAAAGATGATATGAAAAAGATTTAAATAATTAAGTGGTAGAAATAAGAACAACTATTGGAATGAAAATGAAAAATGTCTCCAGTACAAAAACTCTGTGTTCATACTGGGTCATTAATTTATGTGCTGCCCTATATAAATCATATAACTATTCAATATGACACTTATCAAGCCTCTTTTGATAGGGCAGAGGGTTGGGTATGTATTGGACTCAGGATCTCTACTAGTGAAATACACCCCTAGCCAGAACCCACTTAATTTATTTTTAGGCTAAACATGGTTTTCACTATATATTGAGACCACAATTTCCCATTTTTGTAGACATATCATCTCTTTCAGGTCACATACTAAATAAATATATTGGAAGTAGAATAATTGGAATGCAATAATCAGTACCCTTTTCAAAAAAGCAACATTGTATTTTTTAAGCTTCTCTTATAGATTGTGTCCAAACATATTTTGTAGTTAAAAAATAATAAAACATGAATATAACTGCATTCTGAGAGCTGGTACATATTCATATTTCTAATTACAAAATAATTTAGTAAGCATAGCAGCCCTTGTTTTTATAAAAAGTACCATTAGACCACAAATTTTGTGTAATGGGGGCATTGCCATGTCAGCTAAACTGTCAGATTCCACTCTTTGTGTACTCATTTTCTGTCTTGTTAAAAATAGGGAATTCTAGCCAGGTGTGGTGGCTCACGCCTGTAATCCCAGCACTCGGGAGGCAGAGACAGGCAGATTGCTGAGTTCGAGGCTTGTCTGGGCTACATAGTGAGCTGAGAGCCAGCCTGAACTATAAAGCGAGACCCTGTCTAAAAAAAAAAAAATAGGGAATTCTTAAAACATTGTTCTAGGACAATGTCTTGTACATCTGTTTCTCACCCAATCTCCCTGAACAAAGCTATGAGATTACAACTATTGTCACCTGTTTTAAAAACAGAGAAAGAAGGGCTCAGAAAGATCAGAGTAATCAATGGAAGGATCAGGAACTGTACCAGTTTTGTGCCCAGGTTCCAGTCCCTTAGCGGAGCCGTGTTTCATGAAGCCATACTTGGGACAAGTTCTCACTGGCTGATGTCATCACTTAATTTCCTAGGCCATAGACATTGGTGTGTATAAATGGAGACCATTCCAGCTGGACCATACCTTCCAGCTCATTCATGGCCCCATGCCCTGTAAATTTAATCCCTCTCACCCATCTTCCAGATGGTAGAAAACTGTCTCTTGTGAGATGGAATAAATTCAGCTTCAATAGATGTCTCTCTTCAGGCACCTACTTCCTCAGGCAATACTCCTCAACCTTGGCTGAGACCCTTGATTTTAAAAGCCTTTTGACCCCCTAGTGAAAACATCATTAAGTCTTCTGTGTCAACTGTACTTTGTTCTCCTACTATAGGCAAGACTAATAATAAGTAAAGAATATCTGTTTATATATGTTTGACTTCAAAGTATGATGCATACTCTGAAAGTTTCAAACTTGCACATTGGAAAGTTGAACAAATACCTTTCTCCTATCCTGAGTTCTATGAATATTTGTGTTACCTCACACAAATGGTTTGAAAACTTAACCACCAATGTGATGACAATAGGAAATGGATCTTTGGAAGGGATTAGAGCCCTCAGTAATGAGAGCAGTCCCTTAAAAAAGAGGCCTCACAAAATTGCTTTGCCCCTTTCATGATGAAAGGACAAAGCTCAAAAGTGCCCTCTCTGAACCAAGAAATGGGTCCCTCCAGACATCCAATCTGGTGAGACCTTGACTTTGGATTGTCAAGCCTTTGAAACTGAGAGAAATAAATTCCTGTTTTTCATAAGCTACCTCGTTTTTGGTGTTTTTTTTAAGGTTATTAAAATGGACTTGTCTTAAGTATATTAACAAAAATCAACCTAAACTTTGAAAAAGAACCAAAAAGTTTATTATGTACCTTTCAAACTAATGATTCTCCAATAGGAATCTTTTTGTTCTGCAGGGATCATTTGGAAGATGACACGTATTTAATTGCTATAATTGGTAGAGGTTGGGGATACTTTAGAATATCATATGTAGCAGATACAATGTACAGCTAAAGATTGCAGAACTCCAAAGCAAAGAGTTATCTGGCCTAAAATGCCAAAATTGAGAAAATGTATACTAAAAGCTCTCTACCAAGGTTCATGTCTTGGTCACTTTTCTGTCAGTCCACATAATACCTGACCCCCTACAATTAAAAATAGACTTACTTAGGCTTATGTTTTCAGTCTATGGTTGGCTGGTTCCAAGGCAGAAAAGTCATGGAAGAGGTCATAGTGGGAAAAGTTGCTTACCCGATGGCAACCAGGAATCAGAGAGGGAGCATCTGGGGAGGGAGATATACTCATCAAGGTCACGCCCTCAGAGACATGACCTTTTCTAACTAGCTCCCACTTCCCACAGCACATTCCCCTGTCAACTCCTCAGAAGGTCAATCCTGAATGTATCACCTCTATAATCTAATCACCTTCCAAAAGTCACACATCTGTACATATGAGACCTTTAGGGTATATTTTAGATTTAATCTATAATATTCTACCCCTTGACCTCCCAAAACATAAGTCTTTTTCTTCATGCAAAATGCATTTAGTCCTTCTCTAAGAGACACCAAAGTTTTAAAAGTTCCAACATTGCTGAAAAGTTCAAGTCCAAAGTCTCTGAGATTCAAGGAAAACCCTTAGGGGCCTCTATAAATTAAAAAGACAATGCAATACTTCCAATATACCATGGCACAGAGTGAATATTTCCATTCCAATAGGGAGAAAGAGGAGGTTAAAAAGGACTGGGACCGAAACAAGATTGAAATCCAGCAAGGCAAGCATTAAATCTTACAGTTCCACATAGAGTGTCCAGAGCTAGTTATGGCACAAGGCGAGCTCCAAAGGGCGTGGGCAGTCTCATCCCTACAGCATTGCCTGTAGTAGCACTCAACCCTCCACTGGGTGGCTTTGCTCACTGCCATGACTTTCATCAGCAGATGTGCACTTTCCTGAGTCACTGCACTTTTAATTTCACTCTATGGCTTCATGAAAAGCTCTCTTGGGGCACGCTTCCCATATGTTTCTAAAATCTGGGTGGATGTGATCATGACCCCTTGTACTCCTCAAAGCCTATGAAGGATAAAGGAAAGCCTATGATCGCCACATGGATGATGCCATGACGTGCTCCCAGCCAAGCAGTAGCCACACTGTCCTGGATCATGACTGGGCACCTCTGAGTGTCTGGGCAGCTCTTTCCTCACTGACCCTGAAAAAGGTGGCCTCCCTTGGCCTCTTTTCTCAAATGGGAACTTTATAGCTTTATACTCTTGAGCTTGAGGTGGGCAGGATTTTGCAGATTGCTATGATGCTTTTAAGTCATCTTTCCTTTTGGCCTGATACGTAGTACTTGGTTTTTTAATTCTAATCTTTTCAACAACTATGCTATACTTTGCTCCAATTTTTCAGAACCTTTCTTTCTGTTGAAATTGCAAATTTTAAAATTACTCAGTCGGGTTATTTGCTCTTGATTTTCACTATAAATCTGACTGAAAGGATCTAAGTGTGCCTATGCTACAGCCTTGAGATTTGCTCTGTTGGATTAGTTTGCTGCCTCTAATATAAGTCTTCTGCAAAGTCTTAGGCATGATCAATGTCTACAAATGTTCTGCCAGAACATAATACATATTTGTTCTAGTTCAGTAGCCAGTGGGGTCTTTTTACCCATTTAAAACCTCCTGAGCCTCACCTTTACCATCTGTGTTTCCATCAGCTTTCTGGTCTTCTGAGCATAGACCTGACTCTTCCATCAAGGGTCTTTAGCTGGCATCTCCAAGTGTTGTTTTTTGGTTTTTTTTTTGTTTGTTTGTTTGTTTTTGAGACAGATTTTTGCTTTGTAGTTCAGGCTGGCCCTGAGCTCACTATGTAGCCACCACACCTGGCTCCAAATGTTTTTAAACTCCTCCTAAAAACCACTTCCAAAGGTTTTTGAACCATATGATCAGGTACAGTCACGGAAATGACCTCACTTTTCTGGTACCAAAATCTGTCTTACCACTTTTCTATCACTGGAAATGATGCAATGCCTAGAACCTAAAGGGAGAAGTTGATTTTTCCTTGGAATTCTGTCCATAGTGAATTGCTTGCATGGCAAAAAGCACAGGTTAGAGGGGGTGGTGAAGGAAAGCTACTCATCCCATGACAGCCATGAAACAGAGAAGCAAGGGGCAGGAGATACTTCCACCCAGGTCACTCCCTAGATGACCCTTCTCTCAAGCAGCCCCTCCCCCCACCAATCTGAATCATAACCACCTCATCTGATACTTCATGTCTAGCAACTCTATATATAGCAATGCGTTTATACACATGAATTTTCTCTATAAGGCGGATCACTGCCTTCTTGCACTTAGTTACATCTGATAACATGCCCAAACAACTTGTGGGGCTGATTTTGAACAGTTACCCCACAAAAATGTGAAAATCATGCCTTCGCATTTGTTGTTTAGTAAAAAAAAATACCTGATGTCATACAGTGATTGTGGCAATTGCTCTTCCAGGTTTATTTTAGTAGTATAAGTGTCATCTAGTAGCCTGAAGATAAACACGCAGGAGAGAGAGCTCACTGTATTCACATCTGGTGTTCTGAGATAAGCTCATGTATCTGATGCCTTTGCCCTCTGGACAGATTCTCCTCAGGAAGGTATACTCTTGAGGCTTAAAATTGTTACTGAGCCTAACTCACCACTTCTAGACATTCCATACTTGTGAGACTCACAGCTAAACTCAAGGTACACAACTCCTAGACACAGGTGGAAAACCAATCTTCCAACTCATAACAAGCATAAAGTTAGGATGGCTGATCTCAGGAAAGTTTCCACAAGGTTAGAATAACTCAATGGGGAAAAGTTCCACAGAATAAATTCCCTGATTACTGAGGAAATATTTTAGCTTTCTGGAACCCAAAGAAAAAAAAGCCCAAGATCTGTAACAAAAAATGAATTAGACTTTCTCAGAATTTCACTGAGAGTTTGTCAGAGAACCCGCATGTTGTGAAAATCCTTGTGAGTAGAAGGTGCTGCATGTCACTGAGTGGGGCTGCTAAAGAAAGCTGAAGTTTTGAAGTCAGAAGTGACCTTATGATCCTTCATACTTCGAATAATATGGGCTTTATTTCTTAGCACCACTATATATTTCATACTTGAGAGTTTCAGGATTAAAGGTAGCATTGCAAAAATCTCCAAAAAAAGTAAGAAATAGCATTTTCTTTTTCTCTTGCTTCTTCTCCTTCCTCATTCCCTTCCCCGTGCCTTTCTTTCCTCACAACAACCTAAATCATCCACATAGCTTCAACCAGGAGGGATTTTGCTCACAAACAAAGGAAAACAATGTCTGAAGACAGTTTTGATAAGGGTGAGTGAGTGAGCAGAGCGGGTAGGAGTGACAGCAAATATCAATAATGCCAACATTGAGAAATTTTGGTTTACCCAAGGACTACCAAACTTCTCTGTAACTTGTGGGAAATTGGGTGCTCCTTGAGACCACAGTTTTTATATTAGTCAAACAGGCTTTTTTATATGATTTCTCTCATATGAGAAACCCGGAATATAAATAAAGAACAAAATAAATGTTAGATGACAGGGCACAAGGAGGTAGATCTTTTGAAAAGGGGAAGGAGGTAGAGAGATGGAGGGAGGGCAAAGGGCAGAGAAAAAGTAAGAAAAAAACGGGTGAAGATGGAAGATGTTGATATGTATCAACTCCACACAGGAATGCAAGCCTCTACCCCCCCCCCAGAAAGGAAGAGATGGATGGGGGGATGAATGAAATGAGGAATTAAAATGTACACGTACCAATTCTCCACAAGGAATGCTATAAACATGGTTGTACATATGTTGCTGTGATATGAATCTTTTAATTCTCTCATGTATATCCCTAGCAGGGCAATACCAGGGTCAAATGGGACCTCTAATCCTAGTTTTCTGAGGAATCTTTACACTGATCTCCATAATAGTTATACCAAGTCTACCTTCACACCATCAGTGGGAAAGAGTTTCTTTCTCTCCACAGCCTTGTCAGCATTTGTTGCTGGTTTGTTTTGTTTGTTTGTTTGTTTGTTTGAGACAGGGTCTTGCTTTGTAGTTCAGGCTGGCCCTGAGTTCACTATGTTGCACAAGCAAACCTCGAACTCACAGCAATCCTCCTGCCTCTGCCTCCTGAGTGCTAGGATTATAGGTGTGAGCCATCACACCCGACATTGTGCGATGTGGTTACCGGGGATCGAACCAGGGTTCTTGCACTTGTAAGGCAGGCGCCAGAACCACAGAACTAAATCTCTGGTCCTGTTGGTGGTTAATTTTGAAAGAGCAGGCATTCTTTGTGGAGTCAGATGAAATCTCAGTGTTATTTTCATCTACATCTCTTGAATGACCAGTAATGTTGAGCATTTCTTTGTATGCTTCTTAGCTGCCTTTACTCCTTCCTCTGAAAAGTGTCTGTTCATTTCAGATGCCCATTTTTTAATTGGGTTTTTAAATTGGGGGGCTAATTTTTTAAGCTGTTTATATATTCTAGAGTGTAGCCCTTTGTCTGAGAAACAGCTGCTAAAGATTTTTTCCCATATTGTTGGTTTTCTTTTCACTCTGCTGGTGATTTCTTTTGCTGTGCAGAATCTTTTTAATGGGATGAGATACCATTTGTTGATTGTTTTTGCTAGTTATGGTGCTATAGAGGTATTATTCATAAAGTCTTTCCTGAAGCCAGTGTTTCCAAGAGTTCTATCTAATCTATTTTGCAGCAGGCTTAGTGTTTCTATTTTAATATTTAGGTCTCTAATCCACTTTGATTTTAGTTTAGTGCATGGAGAGACAGGTCTAGCTTTAGTTTTTGGCAGGTATAAAAGCATGTGCTAATTTTAAAAAGAGAAAGAATGGAAACATTAAATATCAAAAAGAAAAAAATAGGGACATAGATTTGGGAAAGGAATCAAGAGATGGAGGAAGAGGGAAGGATGGGAAGGAAAGGGAATGAAAACAGAACTGAAGTGTGTTATGTGTATATACTGATCCCCCACAAGGAATGTAATCGTTGTGTACTGCAAACATGTACTAATAAAAATAAAAATTATAAAAAAGAATAGTATGTATTTTAAGCCATACTCTGTTGCAACCACTCGACTTGTAATGTGAAACATTATAGTGTGACATCTACAATGTGTAAACAAATTCATGCACTGTGCATTTTAATAAAACTTTATGAACACTGAAATTTGAACTGCACATAATGTACATATATCACAAAATATTACACTTTTGATTTCTCACATGGTTTAAAAATATAAAAACATTTTTAGCCTGCAGCCTATATAGTAACAGATGGTGAACATGATTTGGCTCAAAGTTCCAGTGAACAGAAAGCTTTTTGGTTCCATCTATTTTAGAGAAACCACAGTATTTTTGTTCAGCAAAACTATTTATTCATTCTTTTTTTTTTTTTTTTTACTTACAGCATTATAAAGTATGATCTGTGTTGTGGGTTAAATACCAGTGATCCAGCTAAGAGCTGTGGATGAAGAATAGTGCTCTTTATGTAAGCAGTAATGTTATGTTCTCTTCATTAAGAACTGCATTTTAATAGCCTCATGGACTGGGGAAATTATTCTTTTCCTTAATGGTTTACGATTTGCTTATTTAATCTTGGTCCTCTCTCTTTCAGTTTTCTTCACTACTGTTGTCTCCCTGCTAGATTTTTAGAGTGAAGCCAAACCCAATATTCTGTGAGGCTGAAATTTCACCAGGCGTAAGTCCATTCAGATTCTGGTTCAATTACATTTCAAGCCTGCAATTTGATCTGATTATCACTGGCTGGGAAAAAAAAAAACATAAGAGCTTTAATATGTGGGTTGAACTGATCAATCCATCCCAAGGCTGAAGTAAAAAAAACAGACATTAAGAGTTCAGAAAGAGGGCCGGAGGGTTGGCTCAGTGGTTCCGGCACCTGCCTCGCAAGCGCAAGGACCTGAGTTCTATCCCCGGTAACCACATATAATGCTGGGCGTGGAGACATGTCCACCAACAATCAACACCGCATACCACAATGCTGGATGTGGTGGCTCACGCCTGTAGTCCCAGCACTCGGGAGGCAGAGACAGGAGGATTGCTGAGTTCACGGAGGCTTGCCTGGGCACCATAGTGAGCTCAGGGCCAGCCTGAACTACAAGGCAAGACCCTGTCTCCAAAAAGCCAAAAAAAAAAAGAGTTCAGAAAGAGGTTGTTTTCTTTTTTCTTTTTCAAAAGTGTAGTCCGATGGAGGAGTTTCTCAAACTGTGTGTGTATGTGTATGTTGAGAAGTATTAGTTAGCGTAGCTAAATTGACATTGTATGAAATAAATAAAAAGTTTACCCAATAATAAATGGGCAAGTGAAATGGTTAGACACTTCTCAGAGGAAGTACAAAAGGCCAGCAAATACATGAAGAAATATCCCACATGACTGGGCAAATTAATGCCAATTAAAACTGAGATTCCATCTTAGCTCTTATCATCAAGAAATCAAATAATGACAAATGCTGGTGAGGCTGCATAAAAACAAACAAAAACACAATTCTACACTCTTAGTGGTAATGTACAGTAGTATGACAGCTATGCAAATCAGTACAGAGATACTTCAAAGAACTGAAACTAGAAACTACATTTAATGTAGCTATTTCCCATCTAGACATCTTTCCAAAAGAGTTAAAGACTTCATAATACAGTGATACATGCCTACCCATGTTTATAGCAGCATAATTCATGGCAGCTAAATGTTGGAAGCAGTCTATATGTCCATAAAAAGAATAATGCATAAAGGAAATACAGTATTTACACACAATGGAGTACTATTCTGACATAAAAAGTATAAATTTCAGTCATTTGTAGGAAAAATAAAAAGACTGAGAAAATAATATTAAGTGCAATAAAATCAAAGAAGCTTGAATATCACGATTATTTTTATATGAGAAACTCAAGAGATAAATTAAAAAAATAAGCAATCAATAATAGCAACCAAAGAGAGATCTTCCCCGACTGGGAAAGGGATCAAATGATAAAGGAAAAAGCGGAGAAGAGAAAAAGGATGAGAAGAATTAAGATGTGTTACATATATGAACCAACTCCCCAGAAATAATGTAATTATTATGTACTGCAAACAAGTACTAATAAAAAATAAAAACAGCAAACACATAATATTTACCATATGCCAAATGTTCTAAGGTTTTACATTATTTTAAGTCATTATAATCCTTACTAGAACTTTCTAAAGTAGGTACAATTATTAGCCTTATTTTATAAATGAGGAAACTAAGCCTTAGTTTGCCCATAACCACATAGATTACAAGTGTCAAAGACATCATTTAAACTCAAATAGCCTAGGAAGATGTTCTATTTTAATTTTTATTAGTGCATGTTTTGCAGTACATGCAATTCACAGTCATCTTGGGGAATAGATATATGTACATAGTACAACTTGTTTCTTTTTCCTTCTTATTCATTGTTTATTGGTACACTTTAAATATACATTATAATTACATTCATGATTGGGAATTTGTACCTGCACATGATATATGCTAGTTCTTTTTTTTTTCATTCCGCTTCCTTCCCTACTTACATAAACTTTGTTTTCAGTTTTTCTTTCTTTCATTTTTTTCTTTTTTTATTTCCCCACACTCACTTTTCTACTTCCCCTTCTCTTTTCTTTCATATTATTTATGATACATCATTTATTATGCATTTTGTTCCTCATTTATTGTTGCATTTCTCATACCAGAGAAACAATTTGGTATTTACACATATGTCCTATTTCACTTAAGAGGATGGCCTTTGTGCATCCATTTAGCTACAAGTGTCTCTGGTTTATCTTTTTTGTGGCTGAGTAGTATTCTGTTAAAAAGTACTACATTCTCTGTGCAGTCACCAGTTGATGGGCATTTGGGTGATTTCCAGGATTTAGTTATTTCAAACTATTGTGCTGCCTTAAACATGGGTGCACATATATCATGTTTCATTCCTTGAATTCCCTCCTCCCCACCTTCTCTGAGTCCCCTTTCCCCATTGTCATTCTTGTTGATATTATTATATATTATTATTATTGTTGTTGAGAATTTATGAAAATTTTCAAAAACATCTGCTAAAAAATCTGAGATAGAATATTTCTAGAAGAATCAACAAGGAATCAAAGATAGACCTAGACACTAAATTTATAACTTAGAAAGGAAAGGCTGGAAGTTGGCGAAAGGACCTGTGAAAACTGGCTCCTGGGGAGGAATCTAGCAAGACTCTCCTTCCTTCCTTATCACACTGTGACACGGATAGAGGTTGGGAAAACCAGTTCTATATTTACTCTCTGTCATCCCAGCCATGTAGTCTTCTCTTCTGTGTACTTAGAAACCTTCCTGCTCTTATAGATCCCATTGTTTATGAAACTACTTCTAAATAATAAAAAGTCCCTCAAGTCTCTCTCAGTCATGAAAGTCAGGGGAACAAAAGGCCCAGTTGACAGGCACATGTAATCTGATACTGGCATCTCGCATTGTCATGGATGGTTAAAGATAGCTGTTTACTATTGCAGGGATAATTTTCTTTTCTTTTTTTTTTTTCCTTTTGAGACAGGGTCTTGCTTTGTAGTTCAGGCTGGCCCCGAGCTCACTATGTAGCCCAGGCAAGCTGCCGCAAACTCAGCAATCCTCCTGCCTCTGCCTCCCGAGTGCTGAGATTACAGGCGTGAGCCACCACGCCCGGCACTGTGGTATGTGGTATTGGTGGCTGGTGGGCGTGAGTCACCACTCCCAGCATTCTATGTGGTTACTGGGATCGAACGCAGGACCTTGCGCTTGCTGGAACCACTGAGCTAAATCTCCAGCCCTCGCAGGGAAAGTCCTAAAATGCCCCTGTTGGGCCTCTTCCCCTTCAGATCCTTTAAGGTGTCTATAGGCTGGGTTTTTTTTGTTTTGTTTTGTTTTGTTTTGATTTGGTTTGGTTTGGTTTGTTTTCGCCTCCTGCCTCAGTTTCTTTCTCCTAAGGGAACCAGTGTTTTCATGATTTCTTGGGCAAAATGTAGAATAGTCACCCTTCCAGTTTATCTGGGACTGAAAGGTTCTCCAGGATATGAGATCTCACAAGGATAGTCCTAGGTGAACTAGCATGGCTGGTCACCAAAGAAAGCGTTTTAAACAAGGATGACCTCTGTTGATCATTCTTGTCTACGTCTGGCCCCTTTCTACACTAGCTTCCATGAGGGTGGAGCTCTGTTTATGACTATAATTACGTACTAAGAACAGTGCCCAGCACAGAACCAGGTGCTCACTAAGGTTGTGTTGAATGAGTTGGTGGAAGGATAACTGGGGAAAATGACCAACAAAATATGTAGAGATTTTTTTCAAAAAAGGACATTATTCACTATTAGCTTTTAAATAATTATTCTCAGGTACAGCTTATGAATGTTTAAACTTATACAATAATTTTCAAAAACAATTTGTAAGTAAAAATATATAAAAAATATATCTTTAAGATAATCCAAAATATGATATGTCAAATGATTTGAGTAATTATGATAGCATCATTGGTCATAGTGAAAAATTTTAAGCAATGTAGGCCTCCAATATTTAAAGATATGCTGTAATAAATTCTAATAAGAAAAAGTTTAATAAATTTTTATTCATTTATATAGGCAGTATTATGGATTTGCAAATAAAGTTTTATTCTCAGGTAATTCTTAGAAGAATGCACATGGCATAATGGAAAATAGAGGCGCAAAATATGAGACTTCATATATCATAATTTTTAAAAGTATACATCAATAAAAGAATGAAGTAAATTCTTATAATACTTATTCATTAAAATTTTGGTTGTCAGAAAAATTAGTAGTCTAAATTTTCAACTTTATATTTTGTTTAAGTTTCACATTTTATTGAGAAAGTCACAAAATGCTACATAATTTATTTTAAAAATCATAATTGATAGAGAAATGCTGGTCAGTGATTATGGTATTAAACACTTATACTGACAGACTAGTTGGACAGTAGTCAAACATGCATAAAACTTATTGCCTTACAAACAGGTCCAGATAAATAAGAAATATAAATTCACTTACATGGCTCAGAAATGTGTAAAAGAATCTACTTTTATGTTCTATGAGTGATCCCATGTCTCTTGATAGTGGAAAATATTTGATTTGTGAGGTACAGTTGTTTTTATTGAATTTATCTTATTTATTTTGGGTAATTTCTCCATGGTATCTATGTATTTTGTTTATTTTTTCAGTTTCTTCCTTGGCTGGTTGGTATAAATCTGTGGGTATGGCTCCAGAGAAGTGTCCTTTGGTTTTTGCTGGCCCTCATTAAGTATTTCTCTTCACTGACCACTGGCACATGTACTACGACATCCTTATTAACTATAGTCCTGTTCCGTCAATCAGGAGAATGAGACTGCCCCTACCTGGTTTGGGGCAGTGTTTATCACTGAAGTTGTAGCAATCAGATTTTATTGAGTATATACTAAGTACAAAAACATTTGGTCTAACAACTTGAGGTGTACTAACTGATGTCATTTTAACATCAGCTCTGTTAGAGCTTGGTGTCTAAAAAACCTAGTCTGTGGATTTTCTGAAAAATAACTGCACTGTTTTGAGATAGGTACAAGTAAGGAGACTGAGACTTAGAGAGATTAAATACTTTGCCCACAGCCTAAGTGTGTCAAAGTCAGAATGTCCCTGAACCTCACTGCTGTCCTCAGTTGTAAGGTCCCCTCGTACTGCACCCCTGATGTCTTCTGGACTCCTTCACAAGGGGACTCCAGGCTGTTTATCCCAGGCTATTAGATGGATCAGGCCCTGTGAATTCAGATATCATATCTATTTCACTCTCACATCACTGCTTTACCTGCTCCATTGGGTTTAGAGCAGAAATGGGAGGCTTGTAACTTATCTAGGCTCCTCACAGGGAATGAAGGGAACTTGTCACCATAACTCAATTTTCCAGAGCCTACCTATTATAGGCTGAGTGTTTGTATCATCCAAAATTCATACGTTGAAGGCTTAGCTCTTTGCAGGATAGCATCTGGAGGTAGACTGATGGGAGGTACTTAACTTGAGATTAAGAGGACCCTCATGAACTCCTTACAAGAACAGGAGGGGAAAAAATAACGTCTTTTACCATGAACGTGCACCAATAAAAGTCTATGTGATGACCTGGAAAAGTTGGCCATCTGTGAACCACGTGGTTGGCCCTCACCTGTCACCAAATCTGCTCAAACCTTGACCTTGGACTTCTCGATTTTCAGAACTGCAAGAAATAAATTTCTGTCGTCTCTCAGACCTACCACCCTGTGCTTATAGTCCCCGCTACTTGACCATGTAAGGCAGAAGGATTATTTGAGTCTGGAGTTTGTGACTAGCCTGCTCAACATAATGAGACCTTGTCTCAAAAAATATATCAAACAAAATTTTTTTTTTTTGTAAACAATCCTTTGTTATAACAGCCCAAGGAGACCACATAGGGCCCTACTTCAATTTCAGAGACTGTCATTCTCACTTCTAGTCCCTGGAAGAGCTTTGTCCTTTCTCTTTCTTGTTTGATCTTCAAGCTTTAGAGCTTGATGTCTGAAGACTCAATTTGGGGATAGTCAAAAAATAATTATCAAAAGAGGTTATGTGAAGAAAAATCACTGCTGGACATTAGAGAAAAAGTTCAAATGACTCAACTTCAGGCGTTATATATTTCTTGCTTTTCTGGATTGGTGTGTGTGATGCATAGTTAATGAAAAACAAAACAGCTGCAGTCCACAGAAACAGCATTGGGTGGCATTTCAGATTATTACTCTGCTCCCTTCATTCATTAATCCAGACTACTTCATGCTCTCGATTTCATCTCCAACTGGACACATCCTTTTTTTTTTTTTCGTATCAGAGTCTCCTGTTTCCCAACCCTACCTATGTTCTTCTGTCCTGATGTTGAGAGTGTAAACTCTACAATGGATGGAGGCAGTAAGCCTTGGGTGCCAGAAGCTGAGGCCTTAGTTGCTATTTAGCTGATGTCAGAAGGACTCTTCTTTTTAATATGACTGTTCTCATTGCACAAAAGGAATGTTTTGTTACATGGTGTGCAGAAAGTGATTGCAGTTTCATTCATCTATGGGAATCACAAGGCTAACAATAATGAGCCATAATTGATAACCTTGCATTTTGCCCACATATCTATATTTCAGGTCATTGTTTCCTCCTCTAGGCAGATATAATCAACATTCCTTTTTTATATTGAAAGGTTCAAACTCATTTTTTTTTTTTTTTGAGACAGGGTCTCACTTTGTAGTTCAGGCTGGCTCTGAGCTCACTATGTAGCCCAGGCAAGCCTGGAACTCAGCAATCCTCCTGTCTCTGCCTCCCGAGTGCTGGGAATACAGGCGTGAGCCACCATGCCTGGCACTGTGGTATGCAGTGTTGATTGTTGGTGGGCATGAGTCTCCACGCCCAGCATTCTATGTGGTTACCAGGATCGAACTCAGGACCTTGTGCTTGCGAGGCAGGCGCCGGAACCACTGAGCTAACCCTCCGGCCTTCAAACTCATATTATTAGCTTTCTTCAACTCTGTGCCACTGTTTATATTTGGAGACGAAGATATTTATGTAACTTTGACAGTCCAGCCCCCAATGCAGTTGGAGTAGCAAAGTTATAAACAGATGAGCGTGTATGAATACAGACAAACCAGCTCAAGGTTTATCTGTGTCCTTTTCTGCCTTGTAAGCACTTCCTGAGAATATGGGAGAGAAGGAAAAGAGTGGGAGTTAAGTCAGAAACTCGAGCTATTTATAAGGTCTCCCAGAAAGGCTTGAGATAGTGAGAAGATGCTCTTTTCCCCTCTTTACTGTTAGCCTAGTATCCACTTGCCAGCCAGTCCTGTTCTTAGTGTTATGGAAAATTGGCCACACCCAAAGCAGCAACATCACAGCTCTGTACCGTCGGACTCCCATAACCTTTCTCCTTCATTTTCAAGTTCACTGCCAGAAAGCACCTCAGATTGAATCTGATATCATGCTGAACTAGATTCTCAGCTGATGATCCAAAGCACCAAAGAAGCTTATTTTATAATTATACGAACAAGGGAGTGAGCACACATCATGCATACAGTAAAAGAGTGACCAGAAGAGCCATGTTTTCACTCAGATATTGTTACCACTATAATTTTAATCAACACAATTTTTCCTAAAAGTTGACTCAACAGACAAATCACACCTCTGTAAAATTTATTTCTGCTTTCTTCCTTCTCCTTTTTTAAAGTGGTGAAATAAAGAGAGAAACATTCTCTCAAGATATCTTATTAATCCCTAAAGACTAATCAATCTCTAGAGATTTCAAGCTTAATAATCTCCTTTTTCCTTTGCTTTTGAAAAATGGCATGCATTTGATTCTACTTTTTTAAATTACTGAAAATAATTTATTCTCTTATGCTATTTTTTATGCTATTCTGATTGAGTGGTTCACTCAGAGAACTTCTTAGACTTGAATCATGAAGTAAGTTTTTTTTAAAAACTCATATTGTATTTCTTTTACTTAAATATTCATCACTATAATATCTTATCTATGTCCTTACCTCTGTTCTCTGCACCAGATAGCAGTGGCAGATATCTTCTGGTGGGTCCAATTTGATTCATTGAGAAGCCTATAATAATGATGTTAATAATAAAATAATGTCTATGCTTATTAAAGCATTTTTGGAGGACAGAAGATATGACCGGATAGTTTAAGGAGAAGGAAATGTAAAGGTCTTTTGACACAGATGCTCAAAAACACTGATAATAAGAGAAACGCACATAACTCAGATGAACCTTTTTTTCCCCCTCAGAACTTTGACAGAGATTTAAAAGTCTGACAACACACTGTGGGGAGCATGTCACAAAAAAGACACTATCAATATTATTCCTGAAAAAAAAATACATGCTGAGATGTAGCAAAAGCTACCAAAATTCCCAGTGTGTGTAAGTTGTTGGCCTATAAATTCCAATTCCAGGAAACGTATCTTATAAATATACATGTAAAAGGATAGATGTAGGAGGTTATTTAATGCAGTTTTCTTTGTAATAGCACTTTACTGGAAACAATCTGAAATATTTATTAATAGGTCACTGGTTACATAAATTATAGTATATCTCTATATGAATATGAAAATTCTAAAAAGATTGAGATATGTATAATTTATAGATTGCGACCCCTAATTATACGAGAAAAAGTGAAATACTAGGAAAGTAGTTACCACTTGCTAGAATGGCAAGAGGACTGGACCAACTATGTGTACTATATTTGCTCAAAGAACCAAAGCACACCTCTGGAAGGATATATAGGAAACAGCCTTTGTTTCCCCCACAGAGAGGAACTGTGTTAGGAAAAGAGCGAAACATTTTCCTGTATTTCTATCTGTCCACACACACACACATGAACATACACTTTTGTATATCTGTATGTTTGTACTTGAGTCACACAACTGTATTATCTGTTTAACAGAAAAAGTGTAAGTCATCTAAACTTTTAAGAAATGTAGTATCACTTTAAAGAGGGTGTGGGAGAGTAAATGTCGCAAAGATACCACACTTTGCATTGCATCCCATAAATCACTTCAAAAAAGGTATTCCTGACACTGTTTGAATAGGGGAAGTGTTAAGAGTTGGGACCATTTGGAAAAGACTATTCGAATTTCAAGTTAAAATTTATACTAACCCTCTGTATCCAGGACCTGTCAATGTTCAGATGTGTTACACTTTTTCATGAAAGGGATTATAGCTATGGCCTAGCTTTCGTCCCTAGCAATACTTGCTCTTGGAACTCAGCTCCCATGTCATGAGGAAGTAGGGCAGCCGCACTGAATAATTTTGGGAAGCATTCCCACACCAGCTGCTCCTGAGGACCCAAAGGACACCCATAGTCACCCACCACACTCCTGACTGGGAGAGGGCAACCTTCATTCATTTACAACCCACAGCCTTCCAACAATGTTGGCTGGTACTGACCAGAGAAAAGGGGATCTGTTCTCCCAGATCTGCCCAACTGTAGATTCATAAGTAAAATAAACAATGTTGTATTTTAGCACACCAGGTTTGGAGATTATATATTGTTATATGATGATAAATAACAAGAACACAGGGGAGATGTTTGGAAATTTTTTAGAAGATCCCTGAGGTAACTTCATAAAATAAAAACAGGGATACAACTGGCTCTCAGGCTGGCACAGAGAGAATCTGCAGTTGGTCATTTTCAGGGCTTGTTCTCCCTCCACAAGTTTCTTTTTATCTGCATCCTTCAGTCCCTATGGCTATGGGCTAAGAATTGATTTTACCAAAAAATAAAATCTCTTTACATTCATTTAAATCTCAAAGATAATCTCAGCAAAATGCAGCTTTAATAAGAATCAGTGACAAATAGGATTAGTTGACTAAAACTTCCTTTAAATTCCATCCTTGATTATTGCTGTAAAAGTCATGGAGATCCATTGGGTAGAGTAAACAGAGAGAGTGCAGGCCAATAGTTGTTAAGAACCCAAATGGTGGAGCCAGAATGCTGGCCAACTGTGGCTCCACCACTAGTATCTATACAATGTTGAGGATGTGCTTGTTTTGTTCCTCAATTTCCTTACCTGAACATGACTTTAATAACAGTGTCCGCCATAGGGGGTTACTGTGAGTTTTAATAAGTCACATGTGAAGTTTTAATAAGTCACTAGTAAGTGTCTGGCACAAAATAAGTCTTCAGGAAATAATGACTTTTATTTTTATGTACCTGACACCAGATCAGATACCCTGTGGGATTTATCATAAACTAAACCTTTGACAGTAGGAACATTTAGGCAGTGTGAGCAAACCCTTGCCAAAAAATTAGGTGCTAACAGGAAACTTCTTTTGATAGCTAACCCTTTGATTCCTGCATCTGTTCAAACTTGAGGGGCCAGGAATGTTATGAATGTGGGAGATTCATCCAGCATCAGTTCCTGCCTTCTTCAAGCTGGTGGACAAAAACCTACCTTTTCCAAACTCTGAAATATGAGGTCCAGTTAGACTCTGTGGTTGCCTTTTCCTGGAGCCTTTTCCTGGAGGTGGTAAGAGCTGAGGCCACATTTCTTTTGATTTGGCTCTTTCTACTGGTTAACCTGGTTAGGATGGCATTGAGTTTTTCTGTAGCAGAAGCCCAGGGTCTGCTCGCTAGTTCTGTCCATGGCAAGAGTCTCTGTGATGGGGAAGGCAGAGCTGAGCTCCCTGATCCCTGGACTGCAGCTTTGGGAGTATTTTTTTAAATCAGTCACTTCAGACATCATCTCCCAGAGTCTCATGTGTCTGAATGTGTTTGAAGTAATAGCTTCTGGAAGGCCTGTTCTATAATACCCAATGGGCGTCACCTTGGGTTCCTATTTGTCTAGCTACTTCCATGGTTCCTTGGCATCCGGTGCTCTGATTTGCATCCTTTCAACACTTTCTCCTGCAGCCAAACCCCGAATGACTTAAACAGGGAGCTATCCATTTATCTTCCTATAGCAGTCCTTTGTTAAGTGACTGCTTTTCCAGCTTGTTTGTTGTGACCTTCCTGAGTTGCTCTTCAAAATGGAATGAAACAAGACAAAGAAGCAGCAGGCTGAGATTTTGGGATGCTGATATAAAACACTTCCTTAAAAACTATAGCAAGCAGCATCATCCTGTCCTTAAGGAGGAAAATTGAGTCTTCTGCTGTAGTGCTGTTACAGAGGAGCAATGTGGTCGGAAAATCAGATCCCCCAGGGTATCCTTTAGTATGCACACATCTTTACGAGTTAGTGTTAGATCTTTCTACTTGCTCAGAGAGATTCAGAACAGTTTCTGTTTGTTTGTTTGTTCTGAGACAGGGTCTCGCTTTTTGTAGTTCAGGCTGGCCCTGCTCACTATGTAGCCCAGGCAAGCCTTGAACTCAACAATCCTCCTGCCTCTGCCTCCCGAGTGCTGGGATTACAGGTGTGAGCCACTAAGTCTGGCATTTGTGGTATGTGGTACTGATTGCTTGTGGGTGTGAGTCACCATGCCCAACCTTGTTGTATGTGATTACCAGGGATCGAACTTAGGACCTTGCACTTGCTAGGCAGGCGCTAGAACCACTGAGCTAAATCTCCAGCCCCTCAGAAGAGTTTTAATATATTTTGCTGCATGACTTTGAGAAGCTGACTTTTTTATTTGAGACAATCTAAATTTATGGTCCTTGAATTCATGATCTTCTTGGTTAGCCTCCTTGGTGTTGGCATTATAGAAATGTGCCACCATAACCAGCATGAAAAGTTGACTTTTTAATGCCTCTCATCATCTGTCAAAACAGTTTCCTGCATTAGGCCAGCTTTGGACTTCCCAAGAGTTGTCCTCAACCCTCGCCACTTCCTATTGCCTCCCTCCTCTTAGCTCAGAAAGTCATGTACTCTCTTTTCTTGCCTTAGCCATGGGCATATGATCCTGTTCTAAAGGAACTCTGCTTAACATGCCTTCTGTAAACGCTTTCGTTGTCATTATGAGTAACAAATATAGTTAATGGGCATTTCCCTTCTTCTGTTCCTCCTGCCTTGTAAATAAATGTGGTCTCTGAAGTGGGAGCAGCTATGCAGTAAATGTGAGGTGACAAGTCTATTCATCAGAGATAGCACAGCAAAAAAGACAAAATGAACTTGGATCTGTCATGACACTGCTGTGCCTCTGCCTCTGCCCTGGACTTCTTATCCCAACTTTTCTCTTAGTAAGAATAATGAAATTATTTGTCTAAGCAAGTATGTGTAGGATATTCTATTCTTGCAGCCTCTTTTCTGCAGTGATGCTTATCTTTCAGTATACTCAGGACATTTGTTCTCCTCTCTGTCCAGGGCCCATGAATACCAAACTCTTTAGATGCTCAAGTCTCTTCTACAATATGACATAATATTTGCATATAATGTATGCTCATACAATATTCCTATACACTGAACCATCTTAACATCACTTATACTAGCTAATATGATGCTAATATAATATAAACCATTTTCTTGTAATGCTTAGAAAACAACAGCATGAAAAAAGAATGTACATGTTCAGTACAGATACCCATTTTTTTAAAGAATGAAAGAATATTATAGTCTGATGGGGGTTAAATCTATAGATGTGGGGCCCACAGATATATTATTATATATTAGTATATTATTATATATTATTATATTATATATTAATATAATGTATTATTATATTATTATGTGGGGCCCACAGGTATATTACTTATACCATCTGTGATTTCTTTTAGGAATACAACAAGATGACTGCTATAAAAATACATTGAGGGCTGGAGATTTAGCTCAAGTGGTACCGCATCAACCTTGGATGGATGCACAAGGACCCGAGTTTGATCCCCAGTACTGGAAAAAAAAATAATTGAAAACTCTGAAATGGGAACTAATTTTAAAGTCTTATTTTAAAGGGAATCAAATGATTTTTCTGAGTAGTTCAAGGTAGAAGAAATTTCAGTGAAATGGTAAATGATGAAATAAATATGGCATATATTCAACAACCCAGGCAAAGTCTTCTTTCTTAAATTATTAATAACTCCATTTAGTACTTACAAAGTGCTTTGCCATCATTTGATATTTAATCCTCACAATTTCCACAGCAGATAATAAAGTCTCACTTTACAATGAAAGAAGTGAAAACAAAGTTTTTCTAAGACTTTCTTAGCAATGCCATATGCCTGTGGCAGACTGAGAACTAAAAATCAAAGAATCTAGCAATCCAGTGTGCAGTTGGCTTTCTCATGTAAGTTTGAGATGTAGGGCCCAAGGAAAATGTAAACATTTTAAAAATTTACCTTGTGTGTATATTTGAAATGAAATTAATCATATAAGACTTTATATTTGCAAATAAAATATTTTTATGTACATGAGAGGAGGACAAGGAAAGAATACTTCTTCCAGTAAGGAACTTAAGTCTACTTATACATTAATAATTCCATTCAATTCTGGCATAAAAGAAATTATGGCAGATTAACTTGTTATTTTGTAAAGGTTAACTGTTTTGAAATTGCATCTTTAAAAACCAAGGCCAAAAAAGGGAATGTTTTTGATACTGAGTATTGAACAAAGCACCTTCACACTGAGCTACATTCTGTCCCTTTCAAAATTAATTGATTAACTTTGTGGTAAATTAATAAAATAATTAATTTATTTTGAGATTTACTTTTTTATTTATTTTGCTAACTTTTGATCCTCATGCCTCAGCCTCTCAGAGTGCTACATTTAGACCCATGAACTATATTGCCTGGCTAATTAGAAAAGTCTTACTGCCTCAGGTAGATTTCATGCTTACTCTTTAAAAAGGAAAGCAAAGATTTATTCACAATTAAAAATCCATTCAAAAGCATGATGTTTAGAATCTTCTTACAATTTCAACACAAGCAAATATTCTGGAAATTTAAATCACGTTTTGTTTGATGCAACAGAAATTTGGCCTTTCATCAATGATGTTATTTTTCAGAATAAATGTAATGCATTTCAAAGTCTTTTATCCAAATTCTGTGTTAGTAAGTTTAACATGACATAAGGTCACAATGGGGGAGAAAAAAAAAGATCAAACAGAAATACAAAAGGGCCTTAATTAACTCCATAGTATTAGTATCTTTATTTTCAAACCTAGAGAAGTCTGATATGAGAATTTCCTGTTCTACCTCTACTAATTCTTAGCTCTGAGACTGTGACCAACTTACTCCCTATATTTAATTTCCTCATGTGGTAACAAACATATTGATAAGTGCCTATTTCAGTGGGCCTTTGGGTGGATTAAATGAAATAGTATAGTACCAGTAATGTTAGTTATTATTGTCTGAAAAATGGATACAAATTAGGAATCAACACAAAACACAAATACTATAAATGATGTCTAAAGTTCTACCCTGGCTGAAAGGTCAGTCAAGGTGATATTCCTCCACTAGCTCATGTCAAGTTTAAGTTATTGATATTTACATCTTTCCATTGTAATTGTTAGCAAGTACCTCACAGGACCTATATCAGTCAAATTTTGTAAAGTCCCAGGAAAGACTTTGGAGAGGTGACAAAGAATACACATTAGTCCTGTCTGTTATTATGGGCAGTGATGGTCACTGAACATTAAGGCAAGCAGAACTGAACTTTAAAAATGAAAAAGGTGATGCTCAGCAAGATCACATGTGTTTGTGAACAGAAATCCACTATAAAGGAAGAGAAAAGGATTTCAGAAAATATTGGAGAATTATTTTTTATGAGAACCACATGGTAACCCCAAAATGTACTTTCCAGAAATTCAAAAGAACAGAATTTTGACCTGCCCTTGGGATTTCTTGCTGAGGCCTATGGACTTACAGGAAATGGATTTACCTTGTTAGAATAAAAATTTTGTACAATCTTTAAATCTCTGTCAGTTGGAGGTTTAAAAAGGCCATTGTATATGCACACACCACTGTCTGCCTTTATTACACTAGTTTTATATTGACAAAAGCAGGGAAGTATGAGGATTGCAATTGTAATAGGAATTATAATCTTGTCTGTTTCATATGGCAAATATTTTGGGGATGTTGTGGGTTTTGAGTAGGAGGAAACTAAGGCCCAGTGCAATAATGACTTCAAAATGGAAGACTCAAGCTTGATGCACTACTAAAAAATATGTACAAACTGTAACTATTAGGTCAGTCCTACTATCTATGTGTTATCACTGCCAGGAAAGGAGTGGGCTCTTCACCATCCAACTGCCATGTGTTGTCACTGCCCTGAGACTACTTCTGGTTCATTCTGTCTGCTTCACAAAGTCTCCTGTGACTAAACTGGGCTCAGAGGGGAGAGAGATGAAGGGTGAAGAAGGGAAGACAATGGGGAGCAAGAATGATCTGGTGAAGAGCACAAGAGGGAAGGAAAATCAAGAAGAAGGAAAAAAGAAAAGTAAAACACAGGAAAGAAAAAGTTTCCATGAGAATGATTGGATTGAACATAGAATCAAAAGACTTCACTAAGTACCAGGCTTAGAAGTATTGAACTAAAGCTGCATAACGAAAGAAGAGGAAAAATGATGCCTTAGAGGAGCTTCTAAAAGTAAAAGAGGTACGAAAGAGAAAGGGAGAAAGGGATAATAATATACTGTTAGTCTGCATCTCTGCATTATAACTAATCCTCTTCACGTCTGTTGTCTCTAAGCTTTTAGTAGCCTTGTGGGAAAAACTAAATCTTATCTTACTTCAAAACAATGATGCCTTTTGATGAAGCAGGGCATGTATAGAGGAGGAGGTATTAAATAAATAATGAAGAGAAGAGGCCAGTCCCGGGGGACACTTCGGAGAGTGGCTGATGCTCCACCCTGTGGGATGGAAGTGATGTAATTGGAGAATGAGCAGATGTTGACTATATTTTTGCACATTAAAAAATCATAACATTAAGAAACGACTTTCTTGAAGAGCACGCTGGCATCCAGTTTATGTAGCACTGAAATAATTGTCATCTGGAGGCTTTAGCATGTATGGTAATCATTTATGTGTGATATCATAAACCAGGTATTTGCTATTGTTTTTTAAAAGTTAATTAGGAACTCATTTTGCTGCTCTGGTGCCATGGGTTTCTATGTGAGCAAACCGAAACCAACTCAGCAGAAACAGTAAAAGGAAACCAGCCTAACCAGTTTGAAACCACCAACTAACCTCTAGCTACAGAAGATGTGTCAACTAATCAGATCTTTTCTATCTAGTTTCCACAGCTACCATGTAGAAGCGTTTCTCTCATCCCTTTGGTGGAGCCTAAAATGCTCGTATTTTGGTGCAGCCCAGCGCTTGAATCCCTGTCAGCTCAGATAAATTCCTTAAAATTTTAACTCCACTAGCTTTATATTTTAACACTATGTTTAAAAGGGCATTTCCTCTAGTACTTTCCTTGTTTGTGTATTGGCTCCATTTACTTTATTTCACGATTCAAGGGCTGCTCTATGGATTCACCCATTCACCAAACCATCTCTTAAAGCAGCGATAGTGAACCTTCAGAGCTTTCGATGATACAAAGGCATTGCTGCACCCCGAGGGCTATGGGTTGACCACCACTGTAACATTCTCAAACTTTAGCCACGACAAAATCATATGGAGGCTTTTTCTGGGCTCCCCCTCACCAAATTTCTGATGCATTCAATCTGGGATGGAAGAATCTAAAATTTTGGGAGTGGAAGCTCTAACAAGTTGCCCGTAACCTGCTCCTGCTGGAAATTCACTTTGAAAACTGTAATATTTAACAAGCAAGAGTATTTCTGCTCTGTGCAAGTACCATTTTGGCAGAGATATTTTTAAAAGCTTGTTTTCCCAAGGTTTAGGAAAACTTTATTAGATTTATCAATATACAAAGTGGTTGATTTTATTATTATATTAAAATTAAATTGTTCCGTACTTTATAGGGAAATCATCTGAAACTTTTAATTTTCTCATATTAGATGACTCATTTAAAGTTCTTGCCTCTCCAGTGTAGTCGCTTCAGTTTTAAAGCTTCAAATTTATGAGTTATGACTGAAACTCTCTCTTCATCACATGGTCCCAATTTGGTCCAGAGAGAAAGATGCAGTCACCAACACTTCGTCCTTTTGGCATAGCTCTGGCAAGGAAGCTTGTGTGTCTCTTTCCATCCGTTGTGACACAGCATGATAAATTGGAGCTGTGCTGTGTACTAGAGGGCCATGTTCATAACAGCACAAGGGACCATCTACCTTTCTTGGACTCTCTGAGCTCTCAGGGTAAACGGTCTTGCTGCCACTGTCATTCTGCCATGAACCCAACTGGGTAGCTCCCTTTCACCATTACAAGTCAGTGCTGGGGACAGTGTGCAGTGCAGCTTTGTTCATGTAGCCAGCTGGCTAATAGGACTGATGGTCTTACATACAAGCTGGATACGTCTTCAGGGTGAATGTATAGACTCTGGATCTGAGAAAGTAGTCTAAATTGCGTTCTTTATACAAAAGAAAGAGCCATTAATACAGTTGGGTGTTTGTCCTTGGAGGACCTTGTTATCAGTCAGCACACTGGGGGGACATGGGAGAGAATTTTTGACCTTCACATCATAAAATACAGGCTGGGTGTGTTAATCAGTTCTCCATAGCTGGGACAAAATACCTGACATACACAATGTAGGGGAGGAAGGATTTCCTTTGCCTCATGATGTCAGAGGTTTCAGACCATGGTTGTCTTGCTCCAAGGTAGCAACATCATGGCCATAGGGAATGGCGGAAGAAAGCTGTTCTCCTCATACCAGCCAGAAGCACAGGGTAAACCAGAACAGAGAGAAATACAGTGTCCCCCAAAGCCACTCCTCTGGTGATCCACTTCCTCCAGCTCAGCTCTGTTGTGAATACTGATTCTGCTAATGAACTCATCAGTGGATCAATCTGATGATGACACCAGCACCCTCATGGTCACTTCTTTAGGCTCCACCCCTGAACATTGTCACATCGGGGAATCAACCAAGTTTTCAGTAAATGAGTCTTTGTTTGACACTTCATATTGAAACCATAGTGCTGAGGAAGAAATATAGACATCACACTGGCAAAAAACAGTACAGGGGCAGCAAGGATTTTTGTGTAGAACCTGGTGGCCAGTTTGGCCTTAGGAAGCTCCCAGTGATGTGTGGCATGACCAGGACCTGGTGGCCAGTTTGGCCTTAGGAAGCTCCCAGTGATGTGTGGCATGACCAGGACTCATTTATCAGATCCAGGGCTGGACAGAGCCAGAGTTCTAGTTAAGTTCTGTCGCAGAATAGGTGGTCTGTGCTGTGTAAAGCCTTGTCAGATGTCTGTGCAAAAATGTCAGTTGCTTTCTTAGTATCTTTTTCTTTCCATATAGTGCTTTTCTGCTTTGTCTGCTAAGACAATTGCATTTATCATGTGACATAAGGTACTAATATATTAATTTTTGGACTCCAGGTTGTTGGAGACAGACCTCAGTAAGCTGATCCAGATGAGTTGCTACAAATTTAGACTTCATCTTGCTGTGAATGATACCAAAATCTAGCCATCTCTTTGGCTCAGGCAGCTTCTACATGGAGTACTGAAAATGTCCTACCTATTCCTCCAGGCATTAAATTAGCTCGAACCTGGTTAGGTTGTGATGTCTGCTCATGAGTATGGATTTGTGAGACCCTAATTTTAGCTTCAACCACAACAGGATTGTGAAACAAAGAGCAGTACTGAACTTCTCCTATGGGGAATATATCATAATTTTAAGCTAAAGTAGGTTCAAATTAAATCAAAGCCATGAGTACTACAAGCAAAACACTGAGAAAAAACATTTTAAAAATTTCTTTCAAACACATTTTGTCCTTAAGAATTTAATTTTCTTAAAGGCATAGCAGGGAAATAAAACTCTTTGTAAAGAAGTTTGATCTTGCAATCAAAAAGGACAGCAATGATTTTTTTAAAGCTCTTTGTATATTCTAGATAGTAGCCCTTTGTCTAAGAAACTGCTGGTAAAATTTTTTTGCTCAATTTGTTGGTTGTCTTTTTGCTCTGCTTGTGGTTTCTTTTGCTGTGTAGAAGCTTTTTAATAAGATGAGATCCCATTTGTTGATTTCTTCTGCTAGTTCTCATGCTATAGCAGTTTTGTTCATAAAGTCTTTCCCTAATCCAGTGTCTCCAGTAGTTCTACCTAACCTGTTTTGCAGAAGGTTTAGTGTTTCTGTTTTAATATTTAGGTCTCTAATCCACTTTGATTTTAATAAAGTCCATCAACTGGAAACTGGCTAAAGAAGATCTGGTTTTCTATAAAATGGAGTATTACTCAGCCATAAAGAAAGTTAAGTTGGAGTCATTTATATTCAAATGGATGTACCTTCAGGACGTATTCATAAGTGAAATGAATAGGTCACAGATCTGTAAATTTTTTTTTTTTTGAGACAGTGTCTCGCTTTGTAGTTCAGGCTGGCTCTGAGCTCACTATGTAGCCCAGGCAAGCCTCATACTCAGCAATCCTCCTGTCTCTGCCTCCTGAGTGCTGGGATTACAGGCGTGAGCCACCATGCCTGGCACTGTGGTATGTGGTATTAATTGCTGGTGGGCGTGAGTCTCCACTCCCAGCATTGTATGTGGTTACTGGGATCAAATTTAGGACCTTGCACTTGCGAGGCAAGCGCCAGAACCACTGAGCTAACTCTCCAGCCCAAAATATCATATTTTTTTCTCTGGTATGAGAAGCTGGAGATATAAATGAGCTCTAGAATATATCATAGAATTTTGAAATAGAAAATAGTGAAAGGGAAATGGGGTGTAGGGGTAAGTAACAAAGGGAAGAAAAAATATGATGATAAAAAAGGCAAACAAAACTTATGTATTTGGGGTGGGGGTTGTACGATGAGTGGGGGAATGGGAAAAGGTGAGAATTAAATTGCCATATACTGGTACAAATTCTCAATATTGTATGTGATCATGATGTGTATATATAAAATACCAATAAAGATTCAAATTTTTTAAAAGTACAGCAATGAGAAAAAGTGAAAGTAAAATAAAGGCACACACATTGAAAGGGAAGATGAGGTAGAAAAGACTTTCTTTTTGAAGTTGCAATTATTGAAACATGGGAATAGGAGGATGTAAACATTTTAGGTGCTAGTTAGGGAGGGTCTAGAGTGAGGAACACTCCAAAGATTGACTAAGAAAGACAAGATTATGAGAGTCTATGGTATTAATTCCTCCAGGGAGAGCCAAGACAGAAAAACCACTGATAGATGCCCCGGTCTTTTCATTCATTCTTCATTTCCAATTTATTTTG
>PVIC010017527.1:0-13863 GCA_004025085.1 Thryonomys swinderianus
ATAATAGACCATTCCAAAAACTTGTTTTATGTTTGTTTGTTTTTGTTTGTTTGTTTTTTCAAGGCTACAGTTTCCTCCATCAACAGGACAATCAACTTTCATGTTATGGGCCAGGCTTGTAGCTCAGTGGTGCTTCATCTGCCTGGTGGCCAGTACAAGTTCCTGAGTCCAGTTCCCAGTACAGTGGATTAAAATAGAATATAACACAATTTCTTATGGAATAAACAACATTTCATGTCATTGTTTCCTTGGTTGTAATTTTTTTAACCATATTACAAGAAAAAAGAGGACAGTAACTTCTCCTGCACTACTGGACAACTCATTGTCAAGTCAGCAATACCCAGAAGGTTCAGTAGTAATCCTTCCTGTATTAAAGGTTGGCCCATCTCTTGCAGCCCAAGGCTGTCCACAGGCATCACTGATGTTGGTTCTTCCTTAGTTTGAAAAGATTCTCTGGTGTCTCTTTGCTTCATTTACATATTAATCCATGTCTAACATTATAATATTAACCCCAAATATTCCTTTGTATATATAATAGGGGTAGGGAATACTTTGTAATTTTGTCCCACATTTTTACTATTAAAATAGTAAAAAAATATATAATTTTATCAATTTTATCTTTTATAATTAATTTTATCTTTTATAATATGAATGGTTTATTTTATCTTTTATAATTAACATGAATAGTTTAATAGTAAAATAAATGTTCAAGAACACATTACCTTAAGAAATGAAAGTTAATTAGAGCCTAAATTGTCAAAATGATAACTTCTAGTCTTAGATCAAGGCAGGTACTGTATTTGAATATCACTTCCACAACAAATATCTTACTTGGTCTACATTTTCCTTTTCTTCTTTTAAGTTGAAAAGCATCTTTTATTACAAAGAGAATGGAGTATATATATGACAAAATGTAAAATATTTCATTTGCTATTCTAGGTCTTTTGTATTTCCAAATGAAGTTTTGGAATATTTTCTCTAGATCTGTGGAATATGATGTAGGGATTTCAATCAGGATTGCGTTGAATCTGTATAGTAGTTGTGAAACTATAGCCATTTTGAAGATGATGGTTCTTTCTACCCATGAACAAGGGATCTTTCCATTTTCAAATATCCTTTTCAATCTCCTTTTTCAGAATGCTATAGTTTTCAGAGTAGAGATCTTTCATTGCCTTTGTTAGATTGATTCCTAGATATTACATTTATTTTGATGCCATTGTGAAAGGAATGGACTCCTCAATTTCATTCTCAGTGATCCTGTTGTTTGTGTATACAAAGGCTATTGATTTTTGAACACTGATCTTGTATACAGCCATTCTACTAAATGTGGTTATTAAGTTTAGCCGTCTTTTGATTGAGTTTTTAGGATCTTCTATATAGAATATTACATTATCAGAAAATAATGACAGTTTAACTTCTTCCATACCTATTTTTATTCATTTTATTTCTTTCTCTTGTCTAATTGCTGTAGCTAATGTTTGCAATACTATACTGAACAGGAGTGTTGATAGTGGACATCCTTGTGTTGTTCCTGATCTTAGTATGAGAGGTTTCAGTTTTTGACCATTTAGAGTGGTGCTGGCTGTTGGTTTCTCATATATAAAAGCAGCCAAGAACCATATGAAGAAATGCTCAACATCACCAATCATTTGAAAGATGCAGATGAAAACAACACTGAGATTCATCTCATTTCATAAAGAATGGCTGCCACTGTTGGTGGGAATGTTCACTGGTGCAACCACTGTGGAGATCAGCGTGCAAACTCCTCAAAAACCAAGATTAGAGGTCTCATTTGACCCTTCTATTCTCCTGCTAGGTATATACAAAAAAGAATTAAAATAATTATATCGTAGTGACACATGTGTACCCATGTTTAGAGTAGCTCAGTTTGTGATAGCTAAATCTTAGAAACAACCCAAATGCCCATCAACTGGAGTCTGGATAAAGATTTTTTTTTAATAAAATGGAGTTTTACTCTGACTTTAAGAATGATGTTTGAGTCATGGTCAAATGGACTTACCTTGATGACCCACTCACAAATGAAATAAATAGGCTACATTTATAAAAATGCCATATTTTTTTCTCTCTGGTGTGAGAATATGAAGATATAGACGAATTCTAGAATGTATGATACATACTGTGAAATAGGAAATATTCAAATAGAAAAGGGTAGGGGTGAGTAATATGGGGAAATAAAAATATGATGTTTAAAAAAAGAAAGCAAGCATATTTATATAAGGGGTGGGTGTTGTAGGGTGAGTAGGGGAATGGGTAAAAATGAAAATTAACTCATTATATACTGGTATAGATTCCTAATGTTAAGTGTGATTTTGATTTGTATATAAAATGTACCAATAAAGAATTCATTTTTTTAAAAAAAAGTAAAACAAATATAACAAAAATCCCAACAATTGACAAAACCAATTTAAAGAACTAGGGTTTTTAGTGCCCTATACCTCCCAATCTTAAAGACATAAACATAACTACACAGATAATAACCATACTTGAAAGTAAAAAGTAGATTTCTATTCACCATATATAATTAGAAGAGTACAGATTAAGCGCAAACTCAAAAATATAAAATTTTTATATACTCAATTTTTTCATAATAAACCCTATAGGTAGATAATCTAGATATATGTAAGTGATTTACTGAAAACTATACAATGTATGTACATTTGGATATCTCACCTTGGGATTTGTGTTTTCTGGAAAATTGGTCAAGAAATACTGACATCAAACAATATATTATTTCTACAGGTCTCCATCACATGACAAATTTTCACAGAATTTTCAAAGTAGCCTTGCATATATAGTTTCTCCCTAATGAGATTTCTTTCATGTATTTAAAAATGTATATGCATTGAAAGCTTTCAAACATTACTTATATACATATGGTCTAAGGCTCATGAATGAGATCTTTAATATATTTGACAATCATCAGTGCTGAAAGTTCCAACGCATATATAGGATCAATACTGGGTGAGTACGTCCATGTATTTAACACTCACTGTAGTGCTCGCTTCGGCAGCACATATACTAAAATTGGAACACTCACTGTGCCTGCTGAAATCTTTTCTAAATTGCTTCTATACATAGTCCTTCTCTGTAGTGTGAGGAGTTCTGTCATATATTTGATTTGTGCTGAAAGCTTTCTTACCTTGCTAATATACATAAGGAATTCACTTTTTTTTTTATGTCTTGACAGTATATGTGTCCTCTGAAACTTTTCCCACATTGCTAACATGCACAGGACATCTCTCTAGTAAAAACTCTGTCATGTGTTTGAGATATTGAGCTGAAAGCTTTCTCACATTGCTTACTTACATAGGCTTTCCCCTGTGTGAAATCTTTCATGCTTTTCTTACTGTCATCACCTAAGACAAAAGCTTTTCCATGTTGCTTACATACATAGGGTTTCTTTCCACTTTATAGACTTTCATGTTTTTGACAATATTCATATGTAGTGAAACCTTTCACTCTTGCTTACATAAATAGGGTTTCTTTTCAGTGTGAATCCTTTCATGACTTTGACAAAAACTGTTTCTATTGAAAGCTTTACCATGTTGGTTACGTACATAGGGTTTTCCCTCACTTTGATTTGTTTCCTGGATCTGAATATTATTGGGTGCTGAAGGCTTTTATATTTTTTTCTTACATATAAAGCCCTTCTCTCTAAAGTGAATTCTTTCACTGAGAGCAAGATTTCCCACATTGTTCATGTTCACGGGGTTTCTCTCCAGCCTCTGTCCTTTCATGCTTCTTAAAGAACTGGCAATCACTACAGTTTCCTCCATTTTAATTCCATTTACCCTTCTTTATATCTTAAATATTTATATGGCTTCAGGGCAGTGTAAGCAATGATGGGAATAGTGACAAATACACAATGAGATACTTTCTAAAAGCAAGGTTTTCAGCACTTGTTAAGTAAGTTATGTTCACACTAGCATCTGGAGTCCAGAAAATATTTCTTCATGTTGATCCCAAACTTTATATTGATAGCATTAGTCTTTCTCGTTCTCTTCAAACTGTATATATATTTAGAGAATACTTGTAACATTTAATTGAACTTGGCCTCATTTTCTTGAATGTCATGTTTTTGCTCATATCTTCACTTTTGAAAAACATTTATTTTCCTTGGGACTGCATATTACCTCAGATTTCTCCAGTAATTTTTGTATTCTTCTTCAACTTCTGATTACTCCAAGATCTTCTTATAGCTCCCATGTTCCCCATCAGATCTCTGTCAACCCTCTTTTGGGGCAGATTCAGCAAAACCCACTCCTGGTGGTGAAATTCATGGTCACATCCTCAAAGGTCAATGCTTCCATTGCATGGCATGAGGGTCTCCCAGGGTCTTTCCTATGCAGGCAGAGCCAGTAAAAGTTATAGAAGGCAGTGGAAAAGGCATTCTGCTCTGAGATCAGTGCTCAGGGATGGTACTTTGGTGCTATGATACCAGAAGCTGCATTTTCCTGTCTATATATATTTACTTATTCTTTGCAGGACCTGAGATACAATTCACGACCTTCTTCTTACCAGGCAAATGGAAGCACCACTAACCTAAATCTGTGTCTCTGCCTTCACCTTTAAAAAGTATCTTCTTGCCGGGTGTGGTTGCTCACACCTGTAATCCCAGCACTCAGGAGGCAGAGACAGGAGAACTGCTGAGTTCGAAGCTTGCCTGGGCTACATGGTGAGCTCAGGGCCAGCCTGAACTACAAAGTGAGACCCTGTCTCAAAAAAAAAAAGTATCTTCTCTCTTAAGGTGATGATGAGAGTTTCATTTAAAAATTAAATTTAATAAGGACATTAAATATGTAAAACATTAAAATATTGATATTTAGTTAATTGTGAATTAGTGGTATGGTACAACAGTTATGGTTAACAGTGCTTCTACTTAAAATTATAATAAGAAAACAGAGAAGACAAAATTATGAAAACCTGCTTAAATAACAGTGCATGAAATTATTAGTTTTATGTTAACCACACCTGAGTCATGTTTTATAATAAAAATATTTAAATTGTACTTTAAAAATTTTAAAGTACCTTTATGTGTTCTAATAAATTTTAAGGATAGCATACAAATTCATAAATGTGTTGGATTAAAATAATAGAAATTGTTTTCTCACAGTTCTAAAACTTACAATTCCAAATCTATGACATTAACAGACTATCTCTGGTGCTCTAGTGGGTGCTCTCTTCCAGCCATTTCTCTCAACTCCTGATGGCTTGGCAGTGCTTGGCAGTCCTTCCTGTGTAGATGAATCAGTCCCACATCTTTCCATGATCACAAGATGTTTTCCTTCTGTGTCATTTATAACTGACTCATGATCACAGGTGCTCTACTTTTGTGTTATTTTCTGTGTCTCTTTGCTTTCCCCATATCTATCAATTGTAATGGATTAAAGGGCCAGTTTACTGTGCTATGACTTCATCCTAACTTGATCACATGTACAAAGATCACATTTCCAAATAAAATCACATATCATTTTCAGACATTAGGACTTGTACGTATCTTTTGTGACAGACATAATTTATTCCACATTACCAGGAATAAGAATAAACTAGAAAAATGCCTTTAGGACCACCTGCTGAACTTTTGCCTTTGAATAATCTCAAACTACTGTCCAATGTTTGCTGGTAGAAGTTTCAATATTAGACTCTTGAGGCTAGATTTGGCTGATGTGCCTGAGCCTAGTAACACTGTTTCACTTTTAGAGTAAATGCTACTATAGCTCAAGTATTTTTCCTACTACATTCATGATAGAGACCCAGAAAAGAGACTGAACTGCTTAACGTACATTTTAGAAATCCACACAAGTGATGTTAGAGAAAAAGGTTCACCCTCTTAATTCACAAATAAATAATCCCAGTTTATTACTGTGCCAATTTAGCCAACACAGTTTATAAATGTACTAATTTGCACTTATATTTCCTCTTCTCCCCTACTTATACCTATCAAAGGAATCAAAACTCCAAGAAAGAAGAAAACTAGAAGAAAAAAAGCCAGAGTTAGGACTATCATATTTCCATTTTATACCACAGAATTGACAATTAAGCAAAGAGTAAACTAATGAAGGAGGGGAGTTTTAATCTGCATGAGGATTTGGAATATTTATGTTAAACTACACAGGTCTTTTGATTTTTATAGTGTCCCACACACCTGTACATTATCTTAACTGATAGGGAGAAATAAGTTCAAAAAGCAGGATTAAGGAATTCCTGATGAGACAAATCTATAGTATAATTTTACATGAAAGGATAAAGAGTTCACATTCTGTAATAAGCTAATAAAACTATTAATTTATGCATCATTTCCAAATTTATGTACTGTCATATGTATGCTAATAACTAATTTACTGAGAAAGTCCATAATGAAAACAATATAAATAAAAACCTTATATATGCTAAAAATATGCAAACACATATATTAACCTCAAAATAATGAAGATTGTGAAGTTGAACACATAAAATATAGTCATATACTGCTTATAAAAAAGATATCTAAAACAGATGAATAAAGAAGTACAGAAAGTGAAAATACTGAAGGCTACCTATGAAGCTAATGCTAACCGAGAAAAGTCATATATACAAGTCTCAAATGTTAGCTGAGATTTTTTTTTTTGAGACAAGGTTTTGCTTTGTAGATCAGACTGGCCCTAAACTCATTATGTAGGCCAGGCTGGTCTCAAACTCATAGCAATCCTCCTGCCTCTGCCTCCTAAGTGCAGGGATTAGAAGTGTGAGCCACCATGCCTGGCATTGTGGTATATGACACCAGGGATCGAACTCAGGACCTTGTGCTTGCCAGGCAGATGCTGACACCATTGAGCTAAATCCTTGGCTCTTAGCTGAGATTTTGAAAGAGAATGAGCCAACTTCTTTCTTCTTCCACCTAGCTCATCTTGGAAAGGGGCTTGGGCCTTAGTTCCACCCCAAAGAAGATAGAAATGCATTCCTAATAAATTTATGAAGGGTGAATCAACTTTGTTCATGCTAAAGAAAACAGAAATTTTGTTCATAAAGTCTTTCCCTAAGTCAGTGTCTCCAAGAGTTTTACCTAACCTGTTTTGTAGTAGGCTTAGTATTTCTGTTTTAACATTTAAGTCTCTAATCCACTTTAATTTTTGTTTTGTCCATAGTGACAGGGAAAGGGCCAGCTTTAGGCTCTAGCAGGATAAAGCTCAGTTTTTCCAGCACTATTTGTTAAAGAGGTTATCTTTCTTCCACTGAGGATATTCAGCCCTTTGTCAAAGATGAGGTGGCAGGCCGGAGGGTTAGCTCAGTGGTTCCAGTGCCTGCCTCGCAAGTGCAAGGTCCTGAGTTCGATCCCCAGTAACCACATATAATGCTGGGCATGGAGACATGCCCACCAACAATCAACACTGCATACCACAATGCTGGACGTGGTGGCTCACGCCTGTAATCCCAGCACTCGGGAGGCAGAGACAAGAAGATTGCTGAGTTCACGGCGGCTTGCCTGGGCACCATAGTGAGCTCAGGGCCAGCCTGAACTACAAAGCGAGACCCTGTCTCAAAAAGCAAAAAAAAAAAAAAACAAAAAAAAAGATGAGGTGGCTTAGTGTACCTGGATTTGTTACTGGATCTGCTAATCTATTTTGCCATTATCATGACGTTTTTATCACAGTGGCTTTATAGTAAAGTTTCAAATTGGGGATTGTAATACCCTGCACAGTATCCTTGTCACTTAGAATTGCTTTTGCTATTCTAGATATTTTTTTTAATTCCAGATGAATTTGTGGATAATTTTCTCAAGATCTGTGAAATATGCTGTTAGAATTTCAATCAGGATTGCATTGAGTCTATATAGTAGTTGTGGGAGTGTAGCAATTTTGATGATGTTGGTTCTTCCTACCCAGGAACAAGGGATGTCTTTCCACTTTCTGATAACTTCTTCTATCTCCTTTTTCAGAGTGTTATAGTTTTCAGAATAGAGAGTTTTCATCTCCTTTGTTAGATTGATTCCTAGATATTTCATTTCATTGGATGCTATTTTAAAAGGGACTGACTCCCCAATTTCTCTTTCAGTGAGTCTGTTATTTGTGTATACAAAGGTTATTGATTTTTGAGCATTGACCTTGTATCCAACTACACTACTAAATTTGGCGATTAAATCTAGCAGTCTTTTGGTTGAGTTTTTAGGTTCTTCTATACAGAAGAGCCTAAAAATTGATGTCATGTCATCAGCAAATACTGACAGTTTAACTTCTTCTTTACATGTCTTTATTCCTTTTATTTCATTCTCTTACCTAATTGTTGTGGCTAAAGTCTCCAGCATGAGGGGTGACAGCAGACATCTTTGTCTTATTCCTGATTTTAGTGTGAAAGGCTTCGGTTTTTGACCATTGAGAGTGATACTGGCTATTGGTTCCTCGTAAGTAGCTTTAATTAGCTTTATTCTTGAGTCTATTAATATAGAGTATTATATTTATTGATCTATGTATGTTAAACCACCCTTGCATCCTTGGGATAAGTGCAATGTGATCAGGGTGTATGATTTTCTTGATAACTCTCTGTATCCTGCTTGGCAATATCTTATTGAGGATTTTTTTCATCAATATTCAATAAGGAGATTGGCTTGTAGTTCTCTTTTGTGGTTTGGTCTTTTTATCCTTTTAGAATAAAGGTAATAGTTGCTTCTAGGAGTTATTTTGGGATTTTTGTTTCCCCTTCTATTTCATTAAAGAGTTTGAGAAGTAATGGCATTAACTCTTCTTTAAAAGTTTTGTAGAATTCAGCAGTGAAGCCTTCAGGACCAGGGCTTTTCTTTGTTGGTTGGCTATTACATTTTCAATTTCACATATTGATATCAGGGTGTTTGTTTCTGTATCTTCTTTCAACTTTGGAAGTTCACATGTGTCTAGGAATCTATCCATTCCTTCTACATTTTCCATTTTATTGGAATAGAAATTTTGAAAAGACGTTTTTTATTATCCTTTGGACTTCCACTGGTCAGTAGTAATTTCTCCCTTTTTATTCCTACTAGCATACATTTCACCCTTTTGCAAAGGAATTGAAGTAATCCTCTTTTGTTTTAGAATATTGGTTAATGTTCTGTCAATTTTGTTTGTCCTTTCAAATAATCAACTCAGATTCATTGATTTTTGTATTGTTCTCTTTGTTACCATTACATTAATTCTGCTCTGAACCCTATAACTTCCTGCCTTGTATGAGCTTTGGGTTTTTCATGCACCTCTTTTTCTAGTAGTTTGAGGTTCAGCATTAGATTGTTTATTTGAATTTCCTCTATTTTCCTGGTGTAGGCATTCACTGCTATGAATATCCCTATTATAACTGCTTTCATTGTGTTCCATAGATTCCTGTATGTTGTACTGGAGTTATAATTTACTTTAAAGAACTGTTTAATTTATTCCTTAATTTCTCCTCTGACCCACTGCTTGGTCAGTAGTATGCTGTTCAATTTCAAAGTATTTGTGATGATCTTGGGATTTATTTTGCTGTTCAGCTCCAATTTCAAGGCACTGTGGTCTGACAGTATACAGGGGAGAACTTCAATTCCTTTGCATTTACATGAGCCTCTTCTGTAAACTAGCGTGTGTCTATTTTGGAGAATGATCTATGGGCAGTTGAACAGAATGTAAATTCTGACTTTGTGGGGTGAAGTACTGTAGATATCTATTAAATCCATTTGTTCAATAGTTTGGTTAGGTCAAGTATTTCCTTGCTGAGTTTTTGTCCAGTTGATCTATTTGTGATAATGGGGTATTGAAGTTCCCTGCTAGTATCATATTGGTATTTATCTGGCTTCTCATGTCCCTTAATGTTTTTTTTATATAGTTAGGTGCATTAGAGCTTGGTGCGTAAATATTTTTGTTATTTCTTTCTCTTGAATTATTACCTATACAAGAATGTACTGGGTTTCTCTGTCTCTGTGTCTCTGTCTGTCTGTCTCTCTCTCTCTCTGTCTCTCTCTGTCTCTCTCTCTGTCTCTGTCTCTCTGTCTCTGTCTCTCTGTCTCTGTCTCTGTCTCTCTCTCTCTCTCTCTCTCTCTCTCTCTCTCTCTCTCTCTTTCTCTCTCTCTCTCTTTCTCTCTCTCTCTCTCGACAGGGTCTTGCTTTATAGCTCAGGCTGGTCCTGAGCTTACTATGTAGTCCAGGCAAACCTCAAACTCAGCAATCCTCCTGTCTCTGCCTCCTGAGTGCAAGGATTACAGACAGGAGTCACCATGTCCAGTATTGTGGCATGTGCTACTGATTGCTGGAGGGCAAGGGTCACCACACTCCGTAATGTTGTATGTGATTACCGGGAATTGAGCCAGGAACCTTGTGTTTGTCAGGCAGGTGCTGGAACCACTGAGCTGAATCTCCAGTCCCAGCTTTGTCTCTCTTAATCAGTTTTGGGTGAAATCTATGTTATCTGTAAAAAATGATGGCCACTCCTGCTTTTTTGCAGTTTCCTGTTGCATGGAGAATTATTTTCTATCCTTTTATTTTCAGCCTTTGGCTTTCTTTTTGAATTAGGTTTGTTTCTTGTACACAGTAGATTGGAGGATCTTGTTTCTTGATGCATTCCTCCAGTCTGTGTCTTTTAACTGATGCATTTAGTCCACTGACATTAATGTTTATAGCTGATATGGAGAGACTTAGAGCTATCATGTTTTCCTATTCTTAGATTTTTCTTCTTCACTTTTGCCCCTTCCCTATCAGTTTCTTTTCTGGCCCAGTGGTTTGACTCTGTTGGGTTTCATGGATTTGTACCTTTTATTGTTTTACTCCAAGATACTCTTTAGAATATTTTGGAATGCAGGTTTTGTATTTGTAAATTTTTTCAGGTGTTCTTTGTCATGAAAGTATCTTATTTCCCCCTCAATTTTGAAGGAGACTTTGCAGGATACATCAGTCTAGTTTGGAGATTGTTTTCCTTCAAGACTTGAAACACTTCATTCCAGGCTCTCCTTGCATTGAGAATTTGTGATGAGACGTCTGCTTTGATTCTAATGGGCTTACCTTTATATGTGATTGTTTTCTTTTCTCTAACTGCTTGCAGTATTTTATTTTTTATTTTTATTTTTGGATAGCTGGAACATTTATAATTATATGCCTAGGTATGTATGTATGTGTATATATATATATATATATATATACATATATATGCAATTTTAGGTGTGTGTGTGTGTGTTATGGGATTACAGCAACTTTGACAATATTGGTTCTTTCTATGCAAGAACAAGGGATGTTTTTCAATTTTATAATATCTTCTAATCTCCTTTTACAGAGTGCTTTAGTTTTCAGAGTGGAGTTCCTTAACCACCTTTGTTAGATTGGTTTCTAGATATTCTATTTTTTGGATGGTACTGTGAAAGCACTTGAGTCAATTTCATTCTCAGTGAATGTGTTGTTTGTGTATATAAAGGCTACCGATTTTGAGCACTGACCTTGTATTCAGCTACACTATTAAATTTCTTGATTAAGTCTAGCAGTTCTTTGGTTGAGTTTTTAGGATCTTGTTTATAGAGTATCATGTCATTAGCAAAAATAACAGTTTAACTTCTTCCTTTCCTATATTTATTCCTTTTTATTTCCATCTCTTGTTTAATTTCTGTGGTAATGTTTCCAGCACCAAATTGAACAAGAGTGCAGATAGTGAACCTCTTTGTCTTGTGCCTGACTTAGTTTTAGTTTTTAAGTATTAAGTATGGTGTTGCCTGTTTACTTCTCATAAATAGCTTTTATTAGGTTAAGATAAAGTCCATCTATTCCAATTTTCTATAGGCTTTTGAGCATGAAAGGATGTTGAATTTTGTCAAATGCTTTTCTGCATCTATTGAGATAACCATATTTTTTTTCCTTGAGTCTTTTAATATTGTGTTGTCAGAAACTGGAGATGATGTACTTACTCACGACTTAGGGATATCTGTTCTGCCCTGTGGAATCAATTACTAGTATTATTGGCAGATATCTTCCCCACCTTGCAGGATCTTCTACCAGGATTACTGTACTAGGATTATTGGCAGACATCTACCTTGCCCTATGGGACATTCAACTACAGGGATAATTGTGGATATCTGCCCTGTCTTATGCATGCTAGGATTTTTGGATGTGAAGGCTTGGGATCACCCTTTTTTATAGATGCTAGGATTACAGGTGTGAAGGCTTGGTACCAAAGGTGCGACAAACTCAGAGTGATTTACCCCTTATGCTGCTGTGGTATTTGGCCTACTGCTGTTATCTCAGTATAGCAAGAATCAAGCCCAAGCTCAGCCTTTTTCTCAAGGATCTAACTTTGCTGTTTGTTAAAACTTTTTCTGTGGGACTATTGGGTGACTGGAGCTTACCATGAGGGTTCTGGCTTCATCCTCTTACCCTGTCTGCCACAGTTATCTGAGGTTCTATTATGTACCTAAACTCTTCCTTACTATTATTAATCATATATTTGACTATGGATAGTACCTCTCCTTCTTATCTTGAAGATTATTCTTGATTTCCATTTTACTAGATCTTCTTTTGTTTTACCTCTGAGAGCCCTATCTGGTGATAGAGCTTTGGTTTGCTTTATTTCTCTTTTCTCTGGATTCCCCAGTGGTGATCATTTTTATATCTGGGTTTTTGAATGTTTTCTTATTTCTCTTCCTTTGTTGCTGCTGATATTATTAGTTTATCTCTTTCCCTGCTGTCTGGGCAATGTTTATTGCAAGTCTCTTTCTGCCTGTTAATTGGAATCTGTAGGAGCTGGATCCTTTCTGCATTGTCCTCCTTGGATCTGTAATGGTCTGTAAGTAATCTCTGACACACCATGGCAGGTATGTGAACAGAATGATCACATTATCTTTGTTGACATAATCAGTATTATCAATGTAATGAACACAGCACAGGATGTGATAAGCTTTGGTAATTACTATTCTGATGCCTTCAACCTCATGAGTAACATCTGTATGCCAAAATTTGGAACTAATGAGAAATGTGTTTGCAACATACCAGTCTTTCAATATAGGGTCACTGCCCTTTGTGAATACAAGGTCACTGGAGAGTTGGAAGGTAGAGAGATAGGAGAGGGAGAGATTAGAAATAGGGTTAGAGACTCTGTAGAGATCATATAGGCCTTGGGAACCTCATAGATGATAGAAGAAAACAGGCAAAAAGGCCAAATAAAAGACAGAACTGACTAAGGATCATTGGACCACTACAAACTTTGCTCACACTCCTATAATACTATGGGAAGAAGAGAAATTTGGGAAGACTGAAACACATTAACTTCTAGGTACCTAGGGGTACAAGAGAGGATGAAGGAAAAAGAGAACAGGGGTATCTAGCAGCAGTAGGCAAATAGAAGCAATTTTCCCTCTTCTGTAAAAATAAGAGCAACTGGGAGGAGAAAAAAAATGAAATTAGGCAGATTAGGAAACAACAGAGTACAGAAATGAAGAGAGAAAGTTAGGTCAGAGAAAAGAAAGAAAAACAACACCAACAAAGCCAAGCTAAAGGCACGACTAAAATGGCCCTTCACTGTGTGGATCTGTTGTCTCCTGTAGATGGTATGGGAAATAGCACCAGACTGAAATTGATTATCAGAGGGAAACAACCATCGATCCTTGTCTAGGATCTGAGTATAATGCCTGGGTTGAGCTCAGTGAAATCTTGCAGGCTTTAACTCTGCAAGAGTCCAGAATCCTGCAGATGGAACTGACTCCACCAACGCACCGATGTCTGCAGTCAACAGGATTCCCTCACTCTTTCCGTGTTTTTGTTTGTTTGTTTGTTTGCTTGCAGATGGAAGCAAGGATCCTTCAGATGGAACTGACTCCACCAACACACCGATGTCTAGAGTCAACAGGATTCCCTTACTCTTTCTGTGTTTTTGTTTGTTTGCTTTCTTTCTTGT
>PVIC010017527.1:13963-32813 GCA_004025085.1 Thryonomys swinderianus
TAGTGTCCAGTTTCACCCACAAGAAAATGAAAATCCCAGGGCCTTCTGGTCTTGTCCTGGTCACAGGAAAACTGCCAGCATGAGTGCTGTTTAATGGAACCCCAGCCCCTTCTTGCTGGGCCTCACTCTGTCCCACCTGTCGCACTTCTTATACAGTGTCCATATAATAATTTCTAAACAACCTAGCTATCTGCAATAAAGGAACACTTAGACTGATTCCCTGTCTTGACTATTTTGAATAACGCTGCAATGAACATGTACTGCAGATATCCTCATGAGATAATGTTTTATGCTACTGTTGTTTTATTTTTGTTTTTTACTCAGGAGAAAACATTGCTGTTTTACATAGCAGTTTTAATTTTTTTCAGTTCCCATATACTGTTTTCCTAATTTACAAATGACTATATCATGCTACCTTCTTGCCAATAGTGTAGTAAATTTACCTTTCTACACCCTTGACAATATTTCTTTTTTTTCTAGTAATAGCCATGCTATTAGGATCCAAAACAATGTATCATACAGGTTTTAATTAGCCCTTTTCCTGATGGTTAGTAATATTTAGGCCATTTTCATGCATCAATTTTCCATTACTTTATATTCTATGGAAAAATCTTCAGCCTTTTGCTCATTTTTTACATCAAGTTATTTGTTTTTCTGCTGCTAAATTAGAGTTCTTTATATGTTTGGACCTTAACCATTATCAGTCAGGAAGTCTATAAATATTTTTCCTAGTCAGTAAATTGTCTTTTTCATTTTGTTTACTTTTTCCCTTACAGTGCCAAAATCTTTCAGTTTGGCATAGTCTTGTTTATTAATTTTTGTGTTTATAGTCAGAGCTGTTGGTGTGCTTTCCAAAAATTAATTGCCAAGGCCAATGTCAAGACAATTTTCCCCATGTTCTCTTCTAAGAGCTTTATGGTTTAGCGCATACATTTTTTATTTTCATCCATTAAAACCTATCTTCTTCATTCCACTACTGGGCTTTCTAGAACACAAAAGAGTGGTTCTCTGCAGACATAGTGCATGAAGGTCTGTCATCAGTGAATTCTTCTGTCGTGTTCTTACTCATTTAAATACTAACTGCACCAAGATCACTTTAAAATAAATTTGTAAAGTGCATTACATCATTTTTAATGATAACAAGGAAAATCTAACAATTCAAATACAGAGATTGAAAGTCACTATTCTTATTTATATTTCCATTTCTGCACAACAGGTGAGTCACTTAACTTTTAAAAAGCTGAAGTACACAATGAAGGAAATAATATTAGCTTAAGTTTTTTGTGTGTGTGTGAGAAAGCTAATTAGTTACTTCAAAACTAAAATGAGAGCATTTTAAATATTAGCACTTTTATTATATCAGGCCAAAATGTATGTTTCTATAAATTATTTTGGTCTTTACCCTGTTTCCTTTAAATTTGTTAATTTGCTGTTTTAAATTCTACCTTTTCATGATTTTTCATATAAGCAAATTATAATTATAAATTATAATATTGTAGTAACCTGCTGTCAAATTTTCAATGACCTTCTTCCTTTTTACTTTAGAACAGAACATCTTATGATAGTATACTAATAAAATGAATAAAAAATCATTTCTCTAGCTAGGCTTGGTCACGGACACCTGTAATATCACTAGTCAAGAGGCTGAGGGAGGAAGACTGTCGTGAATTGGAGGCCAGCCTGGGCTACATGGTGAATTTAAGTCCAGGATTAGCTGGTCTTAAATAATAAGAACTTGTCTCAGAATCTAAATAAATGAGTAAATAAATAATAAATTTCACTAGCTATTCTATTTCAAATTCACCTTAAAATTTGTACAGTGGCCACAATAAATTATGGTTGTCTTTATATATATATATATATATATATATATATATATATATATATATATATATATAATGTGTTCTTTATTTATAGTACCTTTCAAAGATTCATACACTTCTAAAGGAAAATTATAAGTTTCTCTGTGATACTATTTTTAACTGAACCCAGAGTAAAAATAATTTCTTATGTTACTTATAAAAATTATAAAATTTATGATTATTTCTCCCCACCACTTGTCCTAATTAGAGTATAAAGTTATTCTTCTCTAGGGACATAATTTTCCCAATACTGTTCCCAATACAAAGCTAAGATGGTTCCTAATGTTCAAACATTTTTTTGGGTTTTGTTTGTTTGCATCTTTGTTTGTTTGTTGCAGTACCAGGGATTGAACTCGGGCTGTTATGCATCCACTTGCACTAAACCCCATACATTTCTAATAGTACTAACTGAACTGATTCTTTGAAAAAATGTACCAAAAAATGCTTTAGTGAGTACAAAATACAGTGGAAAGGGTAAGTCAGAAAGTGATTTAATTTTCTGAGTAATTATGGCATATCTACTAGGTTCGAGGAAATATCATGTTACAGGCTTCAATTACTTAAAGTGTATATACCATGCCTCACCTTTAAAATTTAGTTCAGTTTCTTAAGAAACATGACAAGGAGATACTCTATAAACCAGTTTGATGATTGAAAAACTGAGTTTCAAGATTAAATATATTTTTTTACAGACATCTGAGAATGATATAGAGATTTAAGAAAGCATAACTAAATAAATATTTTAACACTATAGAAATCAATATGTAGTTGATATTTATAGAATCTTAAAATAGCAAAATATAAAATATTTTCAAGCACCAGTGGAAGATATAATGAATCAGGTCATATTTGTAACCATAAAACAAACCAATGAGTTTTAAAACTATAATCAAACAACTCATATTCTAATACAAAGGGATTAAACTGGGGGAGAAAAAAGAATAGTAATAGAACATTCTCTAAAGACTTAGCAACTTAACAATGTACAGTGCTCTTTTAAAAATTCCAAAAATCAAAAAGAAAACATCAAGAAAATTAAAAACTGTTTAGGTGAATGAAAATAAAAATAAAATAGATAAAAATTATAGAAAAATATTTACCCAATGCCAAGGCAATAATTAATAGTATTAAGCCTTCTTGTTAGAAAAGAGAAAATATTTCAAATAACCTAAGTTCTTACCTCAAAAACCTAAAAAACAGGGCCATAGGGTTAGCTCAGTGGTTCTGGCATCTGCCTCGCAAGCACAAGATCCTGAGTTCAATCCCCAGTAACCACATATAATGCTAGGCATGGAGACTCATGCCCACCAACAATCAACACCGCATACCACAATGCTGGGCATGGTGGCTCACGCCTGTAATCCCAGCACTCGGGAGGCAGAGACAGGAGGATTTCTGAGTTTGAAGCTTGCCTGGACTCCATAGTGAGCTCAGGGCCAGCCTGAACTACAAAGCGAGAAACTGTCTCAAAAAAAAAAAAAAAAGTTAGCAAAATATAAATAAGAAAAAAGGTGGAATAATTAAGAACAGAAATCAAATACAGAAAAAGATTATAGAAAATCACTGAAACAAGAACGTGGATCCTCAATAAAACCAAGACTGCTTATAAGATTAACAAAGAATAAAGTGAAGACACTTTATGAAAATCAAGAATAAAAATGACATCACCATGGGTACTGCAGATATCAAAAGATTTAAAAGAGAGTAAAGGGGGCATAGCTTCTCAGCTTTTTGGCTAAGATCAAGTGTAAAAGAGAGTAAAGGGGAAAATTACATCAGAACTCAAAAATTGAAAGCCTCAGACCTTATTTAGAAAGTCTCTATACCTGAGACAATAGGCGGCATCCAAACAAGAAAACTAGAAAGGATGTGTGACTGTAGATTGGTAGTAGATGCTTTTCTAGAATCCTAAAATGGATTAAAGTCCCAGGCAGAACCACAAAATGAAACAAAACAAAATAACAACAACAACAATAAAACATTAGAGAAAATTTAATCCATGTACACCATAGACAGAAGTTCAGCCAGAGAGTAATTCCTAAGCCTATACACATGAGAGTTTCCCTTAGCCAAAATCCCCAAAAAGAAATATTATGATTTAAGTTGTATTGTCCTCAAGTGTTCAAAGAAAGGGCTGTTAAAAAGTATTTGATCATGAGTATGCTATATTTGTCAGTGTACCATTGAACTAATGAGCTTGTGATAGAACTCAGTATGTAGTTGATATTTAAAGAGCCAGCTCCCTGGGGGAGCTACCACATCTCCCTCTTGTGCTTTTTCTTCTCTCTGTCTTTTCTGACTGCCATGATGTAAGCAGCTCTTTTTCCTTCATTGCTCTTTGCAGTGCTAATTCAATGGAGCTGACTAGCCAAGAATTGAGCACAGGAGCCAAAATAAACTTTTCCTCTCTTAAATTGTGTGTTAGGTATCTGCTCTCAGTAGAAAATAGCTAACACCTTGAAAAACAGAGTGAACTGTAATCTAAATAATGAAGTTTAAAATGGTGCTGGAAAAAAACTGGGCTTTAACCTGCCAAAGACTGAAGCTACACCTTTCTCTGTCACCATGGACAAAACTAAAATCAAAGTGGATTAGACACTTAAATGTTAAAACAGAAACACTAAACTTGCTGAAAAACAGGTTTTCTATAACTCTTGGAGACACTGGCTTAGGGAAAGACTTTAGGAACAAAACCTCTATAGCATGAGATCTAATAGAAGAAATAAATGAATAGGATCTCTTTTTTATTAAAAAGCTTCTGCATAGCAAAGGAAACCACCAGAAGAATGAAAAGACAAGCAACAAACTGGGAAAGAATTTATACTAGTTGTCTCTCAAACAATGGCCTACTATCTAGAATATATAAAGAGCTTAAAAAAAAGATCAGTCCCCTCCAAATTTAAAGACTCAATGCAAAAATGGGAAGCTGAAATGAACAGATGCTTTTCTAGGGAAGAAGTAAAAGCTGCCACAAAGCATATGAAGAAATGCGTAACACTGCTGGTCCTTCGAGAAATGCAGATGAAAACAACACTAAGATCTCATCTCACTCCACAAAGAATAGCTGCTATCTCAAAATTAGCCAGCAACAAATGCTGGCAAGGCCTTGGGGAAAAAGGAACCCTTCTCCACTGTTGGTGGGAATATAGACTGGTACAACCTCTATGGAAGTGATTATGGATATTCCTAAAAAAACAGGATTAGAGGTCCCATTTGACTCTGCTATTGCCTAGGAATATACACAAAAGAATTAAAAGAATCATATCATATATGTACCTGTGTTCATAGCACCTCGGTTTGTGATAGCTAAATCTTGGAAACCCAAATACCCATCAACTGGAGACTGAATAAAAATGTGTTCTGTCTATAAAATGAAGTATTACTCTGCATTAAAGAATGATAAGTTTGAATAATTTATACACAAATGGACGTATCTTCAGGACATACTGATAAGTGAAGTAAATAGGTCACAGATGTGTAAATATCATATCTTTTCTCTGTTATGAGAAACTGAAGATGTTAATGAATTCTAGAATGTAGGATGGATATTGTAAAATAGAAAATATTCAAAGGGAAATGTGGAGGTGTGAGTAATCTGGGGTAAAGAAAAAATGTGATGGTTATAAAAAAAGAGAAACAAAGTATATGTATTTAGGGGATGGAGGTTATGGGATGGGTTGGAGAATGGTAATAAAATGACAATTAAATTGTGTCATATCCTGGTAAAAATTCACAATACAGCCGGGCGTGGTGGCTCACAGCTGTAATCCCAGCACTCGAGAGGCAGAGACAGAAGGATTGCTGAGCTCAAGGCTTGCCTGAGCTACATAGTGAGCTGAGGGCCAGCCTGAACTACAAAGCGAGACTCTGTCTCAAAAAAAAAAAAATCGCAATATTGATTGTGATGATGGCATGTGTATACAATGTACCAATAAAGATAAAATTAATTTAAAAATGAAGTTTAGTTAGTAGTAAAGTTGCATCAGTTCATGGCTATGCAAAGATAGTATGTTCATGATAGAGTAAACTTGAAGTGTGGGAGAAAAGAAGAGTGCATGGGAGTACTCTGGGCTCAGTTTTTATCTAGGAACAAAAACAGCTTTAAACATAGGTTATTAATAAGAATAATGAATGTGTATAGCTTCTCAGCCTTTTGGCTACGATGAAGTAAGAATAATGAATGTAAATAGTCAAGTGTAGTTTATGAGACAATGTTTGCAAAGTAGATAAAGTGAAAGAACTATTAAAATTTCTGATACTATCTAGGGATGTAGCTCAGCAGTTGGGCACTTGCTTAGCATGAACAGGCCTTAGATTTGAACCACAGTACTACTTTAGAAAACTATAATAGTTAAACAATTTACAGTCACTAATGAGAATAAAAAATATCAAGAAAATAAAGGTATAGTATAAACAATTCACAAAGAAAAGGAGGAACACCTGACCTTTCTTTGTTTCTTAATTTCTTCCTTACATTTTCCAAGGTTTCCAGCAATGTTCTAAAATTCTCTGGATTTAATGGATGTCCAAAGCTTCTTCTTGCTTTTCTGCAGCAGTATTTTCATTCTTCATTAATCTCTCTACTTGAAATTTTTCAGTTCATTCATAGGGAGTATGACCGCTTATTTTTTCTCCGACATCTACAATATCTAATCATCCACCCTCAACTGGTGTTCCCATTTCCCCAATGATTCTTTTCATGATTAAAACATACAAAAGACATCTCTTCCTTGAGACTTAACAGCTGTCCTTTTAAGAAAATCCTTTGATCTGTTCCATGGCTTGCAGACAGAGCCAGTCACTAATATTATCTCTTTCTCTGGCCCTCTTGCTTATCTAAACTCCATACCAAAAGTTGTTACTATTCACCTTTGATCACTAAGCCATATGCCACACAAACTGAATACTTCCTCTCAACCACAAACTTCAAATGAAGTGATATACATTAAGATTCATGGAACAAATGCTGCTGGAAAAACTAGGTTTCAACCAAGGACTAAAGCTAGATCCATCTCTTTTACCATGTATTAAACAAAACTCAAAGTGAATTAGAGACCTAAATATTAAAATGGAAACTCTAAACCTGCAGCAAAACAGGTTAGGTAAAACTCTTGGAGATATTGGCTTAGGGAAAGACTTTATGAACAAAACCTCAATAGCATGAAAACTAGCAGAAGAAATCAACATATGGGATTTCATATTAAAAAGCTTCTGCATAGCAATAGAAACCACTGGGCAGGGCAAAAAGGAAACCAACAATATCGAAAAAGTCTCTAATAGCTGTTGCTCAAACAAAGGGTTGCTATCTAGAATATATAAAAAGCTTAAAAAAATCAGTTCCCCCAAATTTAAAGACTCTATTCAAAATGGGCAGCTGAAAGACATTTTTCAGATGAAGAGGTGAAAGTAGCTAAGAAGTACATGAAAATATGCTCAACATCACTGGTCATTTGAGAGATGCAGATGAAAATAACACTGAAATTTCATATCACTCCACAAAGAACAGCTGGTATTTCAAAATAAGCCAGCAACAAATGCTGGCAAGGTTGTGGAGGAAAAGGAACCCTTCTCCATTATTAGTGGGAATGTAGACTAGTACAATCATTAAGGAGATCATTGTGGAGATTCCTCAAAAAAAAAAAACTAGGATTAGAAGTCTCATTTGATCCTGCTATTCCCCTGCTGGGGATATACAGAAAAGAATTACAAGATTCATATCACAGCAACATATGTCCACCCATGTTCACAGCAGCTCAGTTCATGATAGCTAAATCTTAAAAGCAACCCAAATGCCTATCAACTGTAGACTGGATAAAGATGTGGGGTTTTTTAATAAAATTGAGTATTATTCTGCCATAAAGAATGATGAGATTGAGTCATTTATACTCAAATGGACATACCTTAAGGATATATTCATAAGTGAAACAAATAGGTAACAGATGTGTAAATATTGTATCTTTTCTCTGGTATGAGAAACTGAAGCTGTAAGAGAGGTCTACAATGCATGACAGACATTGTGAAATAGTAAATATTCAAAGGGAAATGTGTTTTAGGAGTAAATAATGAGGAGAAAGAAAAAATTGATGTTAAAAAAAGAAACAAAGCTTGTGCATGTAGTGGTTGTGGGTTGAAAGGGGGGGAGCGAAAAATGAGAAGTCATGCCATATACTGATAGAAGTTCTCAATGTTGAGCATAATCGTGATGTGTATATAAATGTACCAATAAATTAAGTAAAAAAGAAAAAATTCATGGGCCAGGGATTTAGCTCAATGGTGCTGTGCCTGCCTTACAAGCAAGGTCTTGAGTTCAATCCCCAGTACCTGCAAAATAAATAAATAAATAAACAGTACATTTAAAGCATATTAGTTAATTTGAGTTACAGAGCATTTTTGTGCACTTGGTGTTTTTAAGTGGCAGGAAATACAAAATCATAATAACTGATTTCTCCAAAAGAAACCTTTAGCTTCCTCATCTTTGGCCAATTTTATACACTTCTGAGGATGTTATGCTACTAGATTAAAAACCTTGTTGAGCCGGGCATGGTGGCTCACACCTGTAATCCCAGCACTCAGGAGGCAGAGACAGGAGGATTGCTGAGTTCAAGGCTTGCCTGGGCTACATGGTGAGCTCAGCGCCAGCCTGAACTACAAAGTGAGACCCTGTCTCAAAAAAAAAAAAAAAAAAAAACCTTGTTGAATGATGATTTGAGTTTTACTTCAAAATCCATAGCTAATTTCATACCCACATTGCAATTTTAGATAATATGATATTTAATATTTTATTCTCTGCTTTTAGGATATAAGTGAAATGTAAAAGAATTACTCCTATTTTAATGTTACATGTCAGTGGTCAACTTTCAAAATATTTAAAATCACATAAATTTTTAAAATTAGCCACGTGATACAAACATCAGTAAGAATGTTGATATCTTTTTGTACAATTTAGTATATCTGGAATTTTCTAACATCAAGGAATAAGAGAAAAGAAAAAAGCAGCAAATTAAGCAAAAGGAAAAATAGTAGCTATGCATCAAAAGTAACATAAGGCTTCCTTTACACCCTACTAATTCCTTCAGCCTATTATGACCAGAAAAACCTTTGAGTGTGTGTATGCAAACTCTTATCATTCAAATGTTTCAGTTGATTTTCCAGACTTCCTATGATCCAATTCCTCATATTTTCTAATGCTTTCATTCCCCTATTAGCATTTTTCCTGCTACATTTTAATTTACTTTCTGATCTGAGAACAATCTACCTTCTTTCTTGTCACTAGCTTGGCCTGAAATGGCATCCCTACTTGATCTCTGGTCCTTAACTCCACATTCTTTCCATACTTTTGCATTTTTTTCTTTGGGCCTGAGTTCAAATATTCCTGTTTTAGAGATCTTCTCCATCCTCTCATCCAGTGGTGGCAAATCATTGGCAGGTGTCCCGTGGGAGGTATTCAGAGACAGCACACCAGCCAAAGTGCCCCAGCACTCATGTGCAGTATAACAGTTTTTTGTTTGTTTCTAAATTAAAATCTCAATATTCCCTTATAATTTCAGTGTTGGTACTTTGCAATAAATAAGTGGCTTTTGAATTGCAGTTTGGGCACTCAGTCCCTAAAAGGTTCACCAAGACTGCCATAGTGTAATTTATTTATTTTTCTTGTGTTTGTTTCACAAAGATGTGCAGGATATTTAAATTATATGACAAACTTTATCATTTCTCCACTTAAGTATGAATCCAGTGCAGGTAGATACAATATTTAGTTTACTGTCTTAACTGCAGATATTTTTTAAATAAAAAAGGTCTCTATGAGTCTGTAAAAACTAGTTGGTTTTGCCTTTGAGTAAAACAATATTGTTTAGGGCCAGAGGATTAGCTCAGTGGTTCCGGCACCTGCCTCACAAGCACAAGGTCCTGAGTTTGATCCCTGGAAACCACATACAATGCTGGGCGTGGAGACTCATGTCCACCAACAATCAATACCGCATACCACAGTGCCGGGCGTGGTGGCTCACGCCTGTAATCCCAGCACTTGGGAGGCAGAGACAGGAGGATTGCTAGTTTGAGGCTTGCCTGGGCTACATAGTGAGCTCAGAGCCAGCCTTAACTACAAAAAGTGAGACCCTGCCAGTCTCAAAAAAAAAATTAAAAAACAATATTGTTTATTAATTCTGACAATTCTTTTGGTAATTTAATAAATGGAAAGACCATTCGATTCTAAATATAATTTTATATTCACTTCTTTATGGGATCTAATTTCTTTTAGAAATTTAAGAATAAATGCAATTATTGTTAATTTTGATTTCTAATTAAATACATTATTAAACACAGGATGCATTACAAAATTCTCAATTTTCCCCAAAATTTCTGAGAAAATAAACTAGATTAAAACTATTCTTTAGCCAACATCAATAATCTTATAATAAGAATTATTATACTATGCCATCACATTATTTTTCTTTAGGCAATTACTTTGGCACCCAGAGGGTTAGCTTACAGGTCAAAGTCACTACAACTGACTTAAGCCTTCATTCCATTTTCTAACTGTCAATCTCACTACTTTATCCAGAGGCAAATCATTTTCTTTTGCTTACAGGCATGATGCCAAAATCAGAGCACATGACCCTTCAGAATACAGGTGATAGAAATCTTTAGTTATCTAGATAGATGTAGTTATATAGGGCCAGAAGCAAGACTAACAACTATCAAGACCAAGGCTTCCTTCTTCTTAGATCCAAATGTACTCCACTTTTCCACCTATGTGCCTCTTCCAGTATATAACAAAGACTAACTGGTGTTAGTCCACCTCCCTCACGTAAGTGAGAGACCCTCACATAAGTGGGACCTTCTAAGCAGAGCTTTTACCCATTGAATATCCTTCTGTCCATGCTCACCAACCTATAAAGGTACATTTTTTTTTCCATATCAGCTGTCAGAAAAACTATTTTTGTGCCTTTGGGGAATGTCTTTTAGCTATCCCCAAAAGCTACACAGGCTTTTAACATTTACTAGTGCCAATTAATTCTAGAGCTGGCAGGCATGCTTTATAATCACCTTGCTTATCTTCCTGTCCTTTATTTCAAACAGCAAGTAGGCCCCTCCAAATCAAAGTATGCAATACCTACTACAGTACCAGCATAATTGCTTACAGTTGTTATGGATATTTTAGGTAAGATTCATAATCTCTAATCCCCCTTAAATTCAAATAAATATGTCTTCAAAATTATATGCATGGCCTTTGCTGGCAATCTGAACAATGTGAGGACAGTTAAGAACTGTTCAACAAAACAGGAATACTATTTACCATTTCCCTGTGAGTACAAATGCCCACCTGCTTCCAATTGTGTAAGAACATGTGTCATTCTTTCCTAGTGAACAGCCCTAAGGGTCCTGTAGTTTTCTCAAGCTGTTACAGAAGGATGCTAAATAATAGTCTGAGAGACTTGCAGAAAATATTTTTCACTGAAAATATAATTGAGTTATTACCAAGAAACCAGAGCTCTGACTTTTTAAGCTTGTTTGGCTTTGTTCTGGTGTATTTGCTCATCAACAAGCTTACTCAAAGCCTTAGTAATTGCTATGGTTGTCTTTTAAATACAAACAGAAAATGTCAGCAGTTCATACAACTCAAAACAAATTTTTAAAATATTTTCTTAATTAGGGAACTGCATTTTATTCTTCTCTTTAAAATCACAGATGAACGGTGAGGGAAAACACTAACTAGCAAAAACAAAAAATGAGGCAGTCATTCTGCTTTCATTTCTCTCCTAATGTATCTTTTTTTTTTTTTTTTTTTTTGAGACAGTGTCTTACTTTGTAGTTCAGTCTGGCTCTGAGCTCACTCTGTAGCCTAGGCAAGCTTTGAACTCAGTAATCCTCCTGTTTCTGCCTCCCGAGTGCTGGGATTACAGGCGTGAGTCACCACGCCCAGCACTGTGGTATGCGGTTTTCATTGCTGGTGGGTGTGAGTGTCCATGCTCAGCATTGTATGTGGTTACAAGGGATTGAACTCAGGACCTTCGGCTTGCGAGTCAGGCACCGGAACCACTGAGCGAACTCTCCGGCCCTCTCCTGATGTATCTTATTTACAAGGTACTATTGATACATAATGGGCAAAGACATTAGATCAGATGATATGAAGGGAGAAATACTTTTTTGAAGAAAATCCATTCATTGTTATATTTTTGTCCTACTTACCAAAGGCTAAATTGAAATTTTTAGTCTATGGTTTTATAAACCAAAAAAAAAAAAAAAATTCCTAAAACTATATGTTATAATATCTTGGAGTTATTTATTTGATCAAATTTCTTATGAGCATGAAGTTGTTCAGCTCTCTGTTTAACAATTTCAATAATTTAATATTTATTGGTTTGGGGAAGCACTTTAATTTCAAAACCAGTTTCAATACTAGGAAGTGTGATACTGCAGATTTTTCTACATTATGTGAATAGCAACCCAAAGTACTGACTTTTCTTACTTCTTATGGAATCTCTATGGGTTCAGGAACATTTTTTATGACTCACTTGATATCCTACTTCTTCCTAGTTCTCTGAAAGGATATTTACATTCATGTGGCTTAACAGTGTCATGGCCAGGAGGATTCTTGCTCCCCACTGCATGATTAGACCCTATGTAAAAATTTTCTAACACAAAAACTAAGCTCAAGGCCTGTCTCCTATACTACACAAATTTCTCTGAGAAACTTCAGTAAGCATATTCAATAGTTCTGTCTTCCTATCTACCCTATTTTGTTTGCTTTTTATGGATTTAAGTCAATGAGGCTGGGTTCATATATTAGCTTTTATATCTTCAATGCATAGTATAATACTTTGTACTGAAGATCAAACAACAAACAATAATAACAAAATAGGCAAGTGACCTCTAGTAAACAAATCAACATGGAATAAATACAACCTTGATGTCTTCTATTACTTCAGCAAACATGTTCATATCAAATGTGCAATGTGGCTGACAAAAGGAGTTGTACAAGAGTTCAGAAATAGGACTATTAGGGCCGGAGGGTTAGCTCAGTGGTTCTGGTGTCTGCCTCGCAAGCGCAAGGTCCTGAGTTCGATCCCCGGTAACCACATACAATGCTGGGTGTGAGATTCACGCCCACCAGCAATCAATACCACATACCTCATACCACAGTGCTGGGCGTGGTGGCTCACGCCTGTAATCCCAGCACTCGGGAGGCAGAGACAGGAGGATTGCTGAGTTCGAGGCTTGCCTGGGCTACATAGTGAGCTCAGAGCCAGCCTGAACTACAAAAGCAAAACCCTGTCTAAAAAAAAAGAAATAGGACTATTACAGGTAGAAAAGCCAGCTAGACATATGTAGGCAGATAGATAGGACTGGCCCTTGGAAGGGAGCAAAAAAGCCAACTTGGAGGTTAGTGTTGCCAGAGGAAAAGCTATCCCACCCATGTGGGATGAATAGCTGTGATTGACATTCCAAATAGGCAGCCACCAGATATTCTAAAGAGGATGCCAACCTCCTGGGGTGGAGGGCTGAGACTTTAACCCACCTCCCCGGAAAAGAGTCAGAGTCAAAAATTCCTGTCTGTTAAAGCCCGGCCACCTTTTTTGAATCTCATTGGTGGCCCCTATTTTTTAACCCACCCCACCTCGTGATTTTGGTCCATATAATCCCCCTGGGAAAAGCAATTCTGGGTTACCCACTTTCCGGGTTCCCCCTTCTGTCTCTCTTAAGGCAGAAGCTTTCCCTCTCAATAAAATGTTCCTACTCAAACCTCCGTCATTCCTAAAATTCATTCTTTGATTTTTAGAGAACACGAACTCGCATTTCAGGTGGGGAGTTAGGCCTTAACTCTCATCAGGACCATTTGAGCTTTTGTACTCTTAAGTTGTATTTGCCTAAATATATAACTTTTAGAATACAAAAGATCAATTATCATTTTAATTTTTTTGCAAATCCAATTAAAGTAGTGCTATTAAATATATAACCAATAGGCTACTTTTTATCCTTGGAGCTTCAGAAAAGACAGTATTTGTGGATGTGATAATGAAACATTCAATAGCAATGTGGTTAATGTGTGAATTTGAATTTTGAACTCTGTTATGTATTAATAGGAAGGCCTAGAAGAAATCTCCTAGCCCTTCTGTTTTATTTCTATTAAATAAAAACTAATAGAATAATTATTAATATTATATCTGTAGTTATCTAGTTATTAACTATAATATGATATATGTGAATATATTAGGAAAATGCCTCAGATAAAGTAGACTCTTGAAAAAAGTAGACATTATTTTCTAGAATTCCTTGCAACTAAATGAAAGAATTCTAAAATTGTTGAGTTCAGTCTTTATTGAAAAAAGTATGGATGCTCTGTCTACAGTTATGTCCACTGTATAACTTCAACCATGACTAACACAGTACATGACTTACTCTCTTAAATTATTATTTTTGAAAATGACTGGACAGATACAATGCAAAAATATTCTATACACTTCGTTTTTGCATGGAAGACCTAATTGACTTCAATTATAAATTTGCTTTTGTAGTTTGACTTAAAACAACACTCCAGAGTGAAAATGTACTTTTTAGTAATATGTTCCTGAAGAATGTGCAGATAAAATTATTTTGCCTCACCAAGGCCCCAATTCACATATTCAATTAACTTTCAAGAGCAATATTATTATAGAAAAAGAGGCGAGCCATATTATGAAAAAAAACAAGATTCTATGAAGTATTTTATACAGTAATGTATGTTATGGTTTAGATAAAGCATTCCCTTAGAAGTCTCATGTTTAGAGGGTGACTAGATAATAAGAGTGCTCAGATCATCAGAGTATTAACTCACTCAGGGGATGGGATACTGTTGGAAGTAGGTCAGTGGAGCACTGCCAGAAATTGGTATCCTTTGACCCCACCTCCTCCTTCTACTCTGCTTCTTGGCTGCCATGCATTGAGCATGCCATGCCTTGCCACCATACTATTTCTGCCTTGGGGCTGCCTAATCCTGGACGAAATCCTTCAAAACTGTAGGCCAAATAAATATTTCTTCATTCAAATTGGGCATCAGGTGTGTGTCCCTATGATGACTTGACTGAGACAGTGTATATGGTCCCTTCTAACCAAATCGGGATATTTCATTGCAATTATTACTTCATGCAAAGGCTTGTCTGGAGCAATCTATGTATGAATCTAATTTGTGTGTGCACATGTACATTTGTACATGTGCACACACAAAAACCAAATCAACCCACTCTTTATGCTCATCTTCTAGCATGAACAAGTTTACTGTTAAACTGATATTATCCTCCCTCATGCCTAGCACAAAAATTGCACTCAATAAAATTTTGTTAAACTAAATTCAAAATAAATAGAAATGTTCTTCTTGTAAAAATAGCTATATAGGGGTCACACATATCTTTATGAATGTGTAGAGTTAGTGAGCCTCAATGGCTGCCTCATATATGGCTTCAGACCAACACTGAGTACTCTCTACTTGTAAAGTAGTTTTGGGTCTCACAAAAATGTCACCTTTACTTGACTGCTAAAATTAATCATGGCATAGTTCTAGCTCAGAATTATATATATATATATATATATATATATATATATATATATATATATATTGAATTCCCAGATATCCTATGACACTCCAAAGTGGAAAAAATTATGGGATTAGAAAGGTTCATAGAGTTTTGGCACATAGTACCTTTTTCTTTCATGTCTTTCCTATTAAAATCACTGTTCTGAACTATGGGGCACTAACAATTATAAAGATTGACCATCTTTACATGATCCCCTAGAGCATCAATAAAATTTAATCTCTAAATTACGTGGGAGGTTCACCAAGGGTCAATTTACTAGTTTGCAAAGATACTAATATAGTATCATCAAATGACTTTTCATAACTCACAGTGATTCTAAATCAAATGTCAACCTCTGTCCTTATTCCTTTAAAAAATTAATTGTTCTTTCACTTATAGCTGTCATATGAGGCACAGTAAAAATGAAACTTCAACAGAAAGGAGGTGTTAAAATATAATCTGTCCCCTGGGATTTTATCTTGAGATATGCTGCTACATATATTGCTAACTTTCTTTTCAATTCAATTAAAGGATACAAGGATATTCAAAATTAAATAAACTTGGAACTATGTAGTGAAATTGCAATAAAACTGACAAATTAGTAGTTTTTCCTTCATTGTTTCCAAACTCAAAATCATATTTTCTGTTGTCCTAAAATCTTTTGAGCCCACTGTAATCGTGTATAATACGTGAGAACTGGCAAATGCTGACCACAAGCAGAAGAACGATTACCTACTCACTTGACATAAGATAATCGAATTACCGTTTTAGTGCAGATATGATTGATGATACCTTTTAGAAAAATTTACTAAATTTGAAGTATGCACCCAGGCCTTTGTTTATAGCAGAGATTCATCTTTAAGTATTAAGCAAATTATATTTTTGTCATTTTATTCCAGTAATACTCGGGCCCAGATATTTTCTCATACATTATGCCATGTTCTACTTTCAAAAACCTCTTTCACAAAGAATATAGTTCCTTTATCTCCTGCTTTTTCTTTAACTTATATCCTTGGACTCTACTATATAAGTGATGTCCACAGTTTGCCACTGACAGAGGTAGTTCTTATATATAGAATATAAAAGTGATTGAGAATTTATTAAAGTAATCATAGTCAATGAATTTTTAATAATTCACACATGTCAAAATATGTACTGCAAACAGTTAATTCTCCCTGATTTAATATAAATTTCTGTAGTTACATCTCTATATTAGGACAGAAAGAGAGTAGTATGTTGGAGCCAACTTTTACAGCTTCACATGAGCCTTTTTTTCTTCTCACCTATGTTGTTTGAAATTTGCCTTGAATTGTGTAGTTATGCCACAAAAATCTCAAATACCTCAAATCAGCTTCAAAAAAATAGTTACTGAACCACTGGCAGCATGTCAGTGATGAGAGTGCAGGCCCATTTAGCAACCCCACAAACAAAATTTTTAACATTTAATTCTGCAGTTACCTAAATCACAGTTTTGAAGAAAAACAAAAGCCAGTAATAAAGATATGCAGCTATTTAGTTATATTTATATTTTAAAATAAGTTGCTATATACAATTTTCCTGTTACTGGAATGTAGAATGAACCCAAGACCATTGCACTGATGTATGGTGTTTGTTTGTTTCCTCCTCAGAGTTATTTGGTATATTGCTTTAGAAAATCTTGGATAGCCAGGCGTGGTGGCTTACACCTGTAATCCCAGTACTCGGGAGGCAGAGGCAGGAGATTGCTGAGTTTGAGGCTTGCCTTGGGCTATATAGTGAGTTCAGGGCCAGCCTGAACTTCAAAATGAGACCCTGTCTCAAAAAATAAAAAAAATCTTGGATATCTTTTAGTATTTTGGAACTCTGGTAATCATACTAGACTTATAATTAGCACATAAAAGCAATTGTTAGGCAATTTTGCAATTTTGGCAATGATCTGATCAAGTTTTACCATCAGAGAGTTTAGAAAACTATTGATTTAAGAAACAATTAAATTCAAGTCTTAATTTTTACTTTATTTTAGACCTCAATGAATTATTGTAAAACACAAATTTTGATTCAAGTGTCTAATGACTCATGACAGAAGTGCTTAGAAAGCAGATGAGATAAGGCATGAAAAGAATTAGGAAATATTTCTTAATCTGATTGAATATAGTACAAGATATACAGAGGCATGTGGGAAAACCTGCCATATTTCTCATTCAAAAACCTCATAGGGTGGTCGAGTATTTCATAAGAGATTCAGAGTATGTAAAGATCTAGAATGTTTTTATCAGATGCCCTGAGAAGGAATGGTTTATATTATTTACTGTATTTGTTATATTTTATCACTTATGTTTAAGGACATCATTGTGTTATTTTTAAGAGTTTTTGTTTCGATTAAGACTATTATATCTAAACATTATCAAAGGCATGAGACACACTGCTATAAATATTACAAACACTGCCCTGAGTCTCCAAACGTTCCCAGTTTCTTCAAGTCACAATAACCCTGGTTCTCTCAGTCATAGAGAAAGCTCTCTATTGTATACTTGAGCACCAAAGCAAATACTGCAGGGTATTTTTTTTTCTTCTATGCATTTGCCCTAATACAGTGCTAGAGGTTTTATGCAATAAAAATTGACTAGAGGAATTGAATTAGGGATGAGATGTATTTTCAATGATTGACTATCAGTGAAGATCAGCAGTTTCTATTCTGTCAGAAATAACCTGTGCTACTTGTTGACAGAAAAGACAGAATAGTGTATTTTCATCACAAACTTGTTTATAAGTTAGCAAGAACATCATATACATAGTATATTCGATGTTTGTTAGGAATCATATAATCATAAAAATAGCATGAATTCATCTTAGACATTTTCCAACATTTTCCTATAAAGATTTATTTGAGGAAGTGTGTACTTTCATGATCTACCTCTTGTTTTGCATTGAGAACAAAATATTACAATAATATTTAACTTATTTTTCTTTAAGGTTAACATTCCCACAAAATTTAGCAAATATTTTAAACATTATGAAAATGAAGAATGAGTTTTTTAAAATTTAAGAATCATTTATAGCTTGTGGTATGCAGTTTCTATTTTTCTATAGAAAAATGACACCTTATCTTTGAAAAAAACAGCAAACAGTAGAAATCTTAAAATAATAATATATTCAATTTTTACTAATGAATTTTCTGTTAAAATTTACTTTAATAGAATTAAGCTATGTTGTGTAAAGTTTTATTGTGAAATTTTAAATTATTTTTTAAAAATTTATTTCAAGGGCCGGAGGGTTAGCTCAGTGGTTCCAGCGCCTGCCTCGCAAGCGTAAGGACCTGAGTTCGATCCCCGGTTACCACATATAATGCTGGGCGTGGTGGCTCACGCCTGTAATCCCAGCACTCGGGAGGCAGAGACGGGAGGATTGCTGAGTTCGCGGCGGCTTGCCTGGGCACCATAGTGAGCTCAGGGCCAGCCT
>PVIC010017528.1:0-32600 GCA_004025085.1 Thryonomys swinderianus
GGGGATGTTCTCTACGTCTTCTTGTTAGTCTGACGTTGCTGCCTGAAAATGCTGAAATAATTTCTCTTTGTATTGCATTTTTGGTGAGAATGTGCTCTTAAGAGCCCCTGCCTTACTCCTGACTAGATCCAGGGGCTCAACAAGGTTACCTCGACACCCCATCTTTCTTCGTCCTTCAGCTCTACTTTCATTTGATTAGTCTCCTTTGCAAAGAGGCCTGCTTCCTGAGTGCCTTCCAGCAGTGACAGGTGTATGTTGTACTATATTAATTACTGTATATTGTACATATCATACGCCGCTTTTCCATACCAAGAGAAAACACTGCTTTCCCTCAGTGGTTCCAGGATTTACTCTCATTTCCCTGCCTAGGGCCACATGCTCCCCCTTGAGCCGATCACTCAGATGTGTGGGGGAGGTTTTCTCATTGGCCTGAGCTGGCCACCAGCCGGTCCCTGAAACCAGGGGTAGAGTGAGGTGTGGTTAATTTTGCAGGACTGATGGTGAAGGAGAGATGTTTTCTGACGGGGGTGGGATGCAACGGGAGGACGGCAGACAACCCATGCGGGCCACGGGGAGGATGGGCTGGAGGACTGGGCTCTAGACAGGTCTTGTGAGGCAAGGCTCAGGATTGTGAGCAAGGCCAGGGCTGCCCCATCGTTGCACCCCCCCATTTGCCCCTCACTTGGGTAGTAGTTGTCCCTGTGTCTTCTGTTCAGCTCTCTCCATCCTGGGTAGACAGAGCACAGTGCTTCAGGGGCCCAGGCTGCTTGGTCCTGACTCTAGCACAGACACTTGGCGATGACACCTGACGGTTGTTCCTAAAGCCTGACTTCCACAGGGCTGAGGGGTTTGGAGACAGGGAAGTTACTCAAGAGGGTCCTCTTGAGAGTCCTCTGCAAACTCCTCACTCGTTCTGCTACTGTGGGAGGAATGGCCACAAGGAAGGGCCCCCTTTTAGCAATGCCAGACCTGGTCTGACCCCATGACTTGCTCAAGGTAGGAGCTGACGCCATGATGAAACCGTTGTTGGATTTGAAGCCTTTGAATTTCCAACCTGAGCTGAAGCTGCTGAAAGAAGAAACAGACCAGGGAGCTCAGCGGCTGGCAGGCCCTGGTGCAGCCCATTGGGGACCGGGAGATCTGGCTGGGAACTCTGGCCGCAGAGAATGGACCCGGCTGCTCCCTGCTCTGACCTTACTTGTGTGTAATCCTGGGGGTCTGAAATATCAGCTGCCTTCAGACTGAGTGACAGGTTTTTTTGCTAGTAAGGATCATGTTAATCATTTCCTATCTTTGTTTTCGTTATTGTTGAAAACTTGGCTACCAGAAGGCTGAATGTTAAAAAAGAGAAGCAGAAGAGAAAAATGTGATTTGTAAGACCTATTACAAAAACACTAGAAATCATCAAAACGTAAACTCTGCCTCTGGAGAAAGCAGAATTACTGGTGGTGGGAAGCACCCAAGAGCCAGAGCATTCTCCTGCACATGCTTATTTCTCACTCAATCTTATTCTATAACCAGCCAGTAAAGTTGAGAGAGGGAAGGGTGACTTTCTTTCAATATCTGTTTTTCAGATGTAAGAATGGTTATTAAGAGAACAGCAAGATCTCTCAGTTGGTAGGAGATTTGATTCTCGAATCCAGATCTCAAAATAGTGAGTCTAACCGCTGCATCTTATATTATTACAAGTTCCTCTAGAATGTTCTTTTTCACTTGCTAAGACTTGGTGAACAAAGGGTGTTGGCTAGGAAGAGCAAAGAAAGCAGCATGGATAGGAGACTCAAGGACCACCTTGCCTCAGTGCCCATTTTCCTAAGAAGTAGGTCTCTTGAAGGCAAGGATATTTGTTGCATCTTCAGCCACTAACTCAATTACCTTGCCTTCAAGAGACCTACTTTTTAGGAAAAATGGGAATAATAAACAGTATGTGCCTCACGGACCTATTAGGATTAAGTGAATTAATACATACATAACACTTAGTATAGTACCTGGGCCTCTAGAAATCTAATATGCCAGAAGTTTTATGTGGCATAGAACCCATACAGAATCCTGAGAGCCATTTTTTCTGTTTCTTTTTGCAGATGAGAAAACATATGGTCAGATAAATTCTGTAGTTTCTTAAAGTAACCCAATTGATTAGCAGTAGATCTGAGATTTTGTTTTTGAAATGTCACTTGAGATTCTTTGATGATAGAATTAAGTGACCCACGATGATGTAGTGACATAAAATCTCTTCTTTATAGGGAAGGTAAACACATCCCCATTTCTGGACTATATTCTTTTTTTTTTTTGTTTTGAGACAGTGTCTTGCCTTGTAGTTCAGACTGGCCTTGAGCTCACTATGTAGCCCAGGCAAACCTCGAACTCAGCAATCCTCCTGTCTCTGCCTCCTGAGTGCTGGGATTACAGGTGTGAACCACCACGCCCGGCACTGTGGTACGTGGTATTGATTGCTGGTGGGCGTCAGTCACCACGACCAACATTGTATGTAGTAACCAGGGATTGAACTCAAGACCTTGTGTTTGCGAGGCAGGCGCCGAAACCACTGAGCTAAATCTCTGGTCCCTCTGGACTATATTCTGACTAGGGTCATATCACTAAGATCTTGCTAAATCTCCGGCTCCTCTGGACTATATTCTAAGATCGTATCACTAAGATCTCATCACTAGATCTTGGGTGTGTCTCTGGGCCCCTTCAGATTTGGGCATGGGAGGGCCAGTCTGCTTCCCAGGGTTTGACAGGGCGTGGTGGTATTTGCTGGTGGTATTTGCTGACTGTTGAGCAGTTCATGTCAAGCAGGTTGATTTATAGACTGGGCCCCACAGAACCTAAGTAGCAGGGTGATAGACCAGTGCTTTGTGTTAAATGTTTACTATATGCCAGGCATAGAGCAAAGGATTCTATGCACATTTTATTCTGTATTTCTTATGCCACACAGACCCTGCAAAATCATCCTTCTAGTTAAGAGAAATGGGAGTTTACACAGGTGCTGAATGGTGGGGCTTAGATCTGACCCTTAGACACAACATGTTTTATACTTTCAATTTTTGCCATAAAGTAGGATTGCTTCAATATTCTTCAGCTTAGAGTAGAATCAAACCATCTGCAATTTCTCACCATCGTTTTGACACAATTCTAGCGTACTTTGTAGCAGAATCTACCTTGACTAGACTAAACTCACCCCAAGATATCCCATCCTAATCCTTGGGGCTATGAGTATGTTACCTTATGTGATAAAAGCAACTGCGCTGATGTGCTTACATCAAGGACATTGACGTGAGGTGATGGTTCTGGGTTATGGGGGTGGCTTGAGGTCCCACAAATGCTCTGGGATCTGGAATGGGAGGAGTGGGTTTCCTCTTCGAACTTGAGAAGAATTGCAACTTTGCTGAAGCCTTGCCTTTGGCCTTGGAAGACTCTTGGATATCTGCCCTCCGCAGCTGTAAGATAATGAATCTGCACGATTTTAAGCCTCTACGTTGGCAGTAATTTGTCATAGTTGCCATAGGAATCTAGTACACCATCTTTCCACGTGTACTGTTGCATATCCCCACATTTCTATGCGAGGGTTCTTCCTTCTGACCCAGTGTCCCCCCCCTTTTTTTTTTGTGGTACCAGGGATCGATCTTGGGCCCTTGTGCATCCAAGGTTGGCGCGGTACCACTTGAGCTAAATCCCCAGCCCTGCAGCACCTTTCAGTACCCTTTAAATGAAGGTGTTTATGATGACCCTCTTCTCGGAGGACCTGTGGCGGGTTAAGCATCTCCTGGAAGGGATGGTTTTTGCACTGAATCATCCACACAGTCAAGGCCCTGCTCTGCTCTCTGACTACCCGCTGGGTGGCTGACTGTTGGCCTGTGGAGGAGGGTCGAACCGAACCAATGGGCACAGAGCTCTGATTTTTAATATGCTTTGCTCCTGTCACTAGAAAGGCCTAGAAGCAAACAGTCCTGGCTGGGAAATAACTCATGAGCTGCTGTTTTCTGCCACTAGTGGTGGCAGTGAGTGGAAGGTAGGAATCCTCCCCCCACCCGTCACAGTACTGACAGCTAATATTTGTGATCACTCACAGCGAGGCTATCTCCTTTGTTCTCGTCAGATAGCCTAGGAAAAGGATGCCACGATCTGTCCCATTTCACAGATGAGCAAAGGAAGACTCCAAGAGCCCAATAGGGCAAAGAGCAAGAGAACAAGGCTCAGACTGGGTTTCCCAGGGCCACTGCCCACCTCCACAAGGGGCCGAGTGGCATGGCTTAGCCACACCTTACGTGTTCAGTAGCTACATGAATAAATGACTTGGAGTCGAGGGCAGCCACGTGTCCCCCCTTCCAGAGGCAGCAAGGAGGGCTGGAGAGAAGCCAGCTGGACGGCGCGGCCCTCACGTCCGTGGTGCGCGAGTCTGCAGGCTCTGGCTGTCGCTCAGCTCTCACCCCCGGCCCCGCGGGCAGGCCCCACTCCGCTCTCGGTGAATTTTTCCGCAGCCCCCGTGGGGCAGCAGGAGTGGAGGGCGGGGGCCGGTGACCCGCCCCACGTGTCCCTTCCCCGGGGGCTCCTCTTGTCCCACTTTCGGCGGCTCTCGAGGGCCCAGCTGGGGATCTAGGACAAATGTTGGGTGCAGGCCTGTTCGTTTCCTTTCTTCCTCCCTGGATAGGGAAGAGGGCTGGGGGAGAGTGTGAGGCTGGAGTTAAAATTAGCGTGAAGCTGCAGGGGGAGCCCATATGGCCTTTGCCTGCCTGGAAATCACTAATGTCCTTAACACCCCGGCAGCTTTGCTTTCCTTTATGTCTTGCTTTTGCGAGGGAGGAGAGGAGAATTTACCACCGATGAGCCTCATGCCACATGAAGAACAGAAAGCAAGTGACCTCGGCCGGCTCTTCCCTCCCTGTGTCCCTCTGTCCCCAGGAGTGTCTTGTCAGCTTTAGTGATCTTCTTCACCCAGCCAGTCCGTACGGGACGGCGCGGCCTTATTAAATTGCCTCACGGCTGCTGTGTGACACTTTTGCTTCCCTTCCTCCTGAAATCGCCCTCAAGTTATGACTTCATTTGCAGCTGTGGTCGGAGCAGAGCAATTCTATTGATTTTTCTTTCTTTTGTTCTTGGTTTCTCTATAAATTAATTGGATCTAATCACGTTTGCCGTTCTCTATTTGGGGTGGGGAAAGGATTACATTTTTTGGTATTTAAAGGGAGGCAAAGTGTTTTTGATTGGAGTGTAAGTGTTCGAATTCTGGTAGCACAGAGGTGTTAAGGTGACACCTACTTCTGGGTTTCAGCGGTGCTTTGTTTTTTATTCTAAAGGACATTCCTGCCCCCATCCCCCACCTATCCAATGCAGTGCGGGCTGTACCTACAGAAGGCACACAGTGATCTCAGATTTGGAGGGGTCGTGGAGCTGGAGTTCAGGGCTGCATTTCACACGGGGTCACCGGAAGTGGCCCCTGTTGATTTGGCTGTGTCCTGTCAGGACAAGCGGGAAGGCCACACTGGGCAGGTGGGGTGGTTTGTAGGAGTGCCATCGTTGCCACTGGTTCTAGGAGTGCTTGGGGTGTCAGGGCCAGCCCGCAGTCATGGGGCCGGGTCAGGAGCTGAGGTGAGTTAGGGCCTAATCGTGGAGTGTTTGGTGCTGTGCGGTGGTGGTGGTGGTGATGGTGTGTGTGTGTTCACACATGCTCATGAGTGTCCCAAGGATCTCCCAACACTTGACCTCTCCTTTTTGATGCTACCTGGCCCTTCACCCTCCCTTCAGAGTTTTCTTGTGATTGGCTTGGGCCTGACATGGAAGGGTCTCTGCCTGTAGGCGGGTTTTGGTGAAATGCTGCTGTGTGCCTGAAGACGCGGTGGTGCCCATGCTGGCTGGGCAGGAAGGAGCCGGATGGCATGCCCACTGGTAAGCACTCACTGTACCTGGACAATGCCTGGACCTTGTGACTCTCTAGTCACTTCTTTTCCCAAAGCTTGATGCCCTTTCAATGGACTTTGGGCTGTGGGTGGCAGATCTCTGAGCCACCTGCCTGGGGGTGTCCCAGTTTGTGGCCGACCCATAGCTCGAAGAGACTGGCTCTAAGTCAGGGTGAAGTGGTGAAAAATGAAGGTCTGTCGCTTTGACTGACCTGCGTCCTGATCCCACCTCTGCCATGCAGTGACTTTGAGGCTTTGGTTAAGTTCCTTCGCCTCTCGGAGCCTCAGTTTCCTCATCTGTTACTACCTGAGGAAATGTATGAGAATGGTAGCCCAGGATGAGCCTGCCACACCTGCTCTACCTTTGGGCAGACAGGTTGGCGTGGCCCTCGCGGGGCTCCTGTGGGGCACTGTGCTCCCCCTGTGCTGAGTCAGCATCAGTGAGGGGCTGCAGGGCCCACGCAAGGGACAGAGGCTGCCAGGCACACATTCAAGCCAGCAAGTCAGCATTTGCTCATAGGTCTCTGAGGACAAGATCAACCCCAGGAGGTGACAGAGGGCCAGGTGGAGGGGGCATTAGTGAGCGGTGGGCAGGGAAGGGCAATGGCAGTAGTTGGGGAAGGGAAGTAGGAGAGGCCACGTGACATTAGCATGTCAGAGTGCCACCAGGAAGCGGCAGGCTCAAAGGAAGTAAGCGGAGGAGAGTTTAATAACAGGGTATTACAAAACCAGGGCAGGAAATATGCAAGGGACAATTGTGTAGAACCCGAGGGCCAGGTCAAGGGGGGCAGGAAAGTCGCTGGGGCTGCAGAAGGAGCTGCGTGGAGAGGGCTGCGGAGGGACCCCAAGTGACCCAGCAAGGAGGGTCTAGGCACAAGTACCCCACCTCTCTCTCCCTCCTCTCTGACCTGCTGCTGGGACTGGACCTCATGTGGAGGTACAGTAGAGCCCTAAAGCACACAGCAAGGTACCCAGCACGCTGTAAAACTCAGGAAATAAGGCAAGAGCAGATAAAGGAGTTTATAGAGGAGAAATGTCCTGGTCAGTAGCCAACCTGAATGGTGGAAGGTTCTGTGGAGACACAAGCAGTTCACTTGTCCAGTGAGTATTTATCAAGGGCCCACTGGAGGCCAGGGGCATTTTCGATACTGAGAACACAGAGGTGAACAAACCGGGCCAGTCTTTCTGTATTTATGAAGAAAGACAAGTAATAGCTAAACATTCAAATAACATAGGTTTGTTTTTCAGTGCTGGGGATCAACCGAGGGCCACATGTACACTTGGCAAACATGGTACCCCTGAGTTACATCCCTAGCCCGTGATATTGTTTTGAATTGACACAGTGCTAAAAAGACCAGAGTGATGGGTAAAGAGTGCCATAGGGGGTTGGAGATTTAGCTCAGTGGTTCCAGCGCCTGCCTCGCAAATGCAAGGTCTGAGTTCGATCTCCGGTAACCACATACAATGTTGGGCGTGGTGACTCACACCCACCAGCAATCAATACCACATACCACAGTGCCGGGCGTGGTGGCTCACGCCGGTCATCCCAGCACTTGGGAGGCAGAGACAGGAGGATTGCTGAGTTAGAGGTTTGCCTGGGCTACATAGTGAGCTCAGGGCCAGCCTGAACTATGAAGCAAGACCCTGTCTCAAAAAAAAAAAAAAAGTGCCATAGGGAAGGAGTTCTGGGAAGGCCTTGAAGGAGGAGTAGGGAGCAGGGCTGTAGGATGTGGAAGTAGCCAGCCCTGGAAGGACCGAGGAAAGTATGCCCACAGCTGCGAAGACTAGGGAAACACCAGGAGGAGGCTGTGTCCAGGGGACTGAGGGACGCTTCTGGGGTGCAGCCTGGAGCTGATGGCGGCCTTGTCCTCCAGGGTGGGTGTGATTCCTCAATGCAACCTGTGACCTGTGACCCTTAGTTCTCAACTTATTATTACTTAATAAAAGCTTTTTTTTGCTTTTTGAGACAGGGCCTTGTGTTGTAGTTCAGGCTGGCCCTGAGCTCACTAGGTAGCCCAGGCAAGCCGCCGCGAACTCAGCATTCCTCTTGTCTCTGCCTCTCGAGTGCTGGGATTACAGGCGTGAGCCACCACGCCCGGCATTGTGGTATGCGGTGTTGATTGTTGGTGGGCGTGAGTCTCCATGCCCAGCGTTATATGTGGTTACCGGGGATCGAACTCAGGACCTTGTGCTTGTGAGGCAGGCGCCGGAACCACTGAGCTAACCATCCAGCCCAATAAAAGCTATTATTATAAAAAAGGATGGTATAAATAAGTGGACACAAACAGCATGAAATGCTCCAATCCATTAAATGAACTACAGAGGCAGTGTGGTACGGAGTGATTAAGAGCTCAGACTCGGAAGTGAGATCACTCGGTTCTGATCCCAAACTGGCCATGAATGAGATGACCCTGAGCCTGTGGCTTCTGCTTTCTGGGCTCAGTATCTTCATCTGAGTAGAAGGGGACTGTTGTAAAGAGGAAATCCTGGCCCATCCCTAGGCATGTAGGAAAGTGCCTGGCTCCCAGAGTGTTGTGGCTAAGGCTCAGCAGTGGTTGCATCCCCTATACAGAGGGGTGTGAATGAGGGATCCCCCAAGCTGTACACAGCCAGGCCTGAGATGTACATTTACAGTGATGCCAGCAGCCCAGGCAGCAGATGATACTTCTTAAAGAAGTAATAGGGATACCACGGAGGGTTGGAGAGAGGATGGGAAAACTTTGGGGAGGAATGAGAAGACAAGAAAATAAAATGATTACCAACCAGACTTCATGGCATTAGTCAGGTGAAGAAAAAAATAATCTGTCTGCCCCAAAGCATTGCTTCTGCTCTTCCCACATGAACTCAGAAATAGTCTATGCTTGCCCAGGCCTGGCCCCAACTTTGGGAGGGATCTTGTCGGTAAGAGACAACCCCAACTCCTTTGTCGGAACCCGCAGAGCCTTGAAGCCCACAGTGTTGAGACCCTCAGTGTGCCCTGAGGCCAGAGAGACAGAGACAGGTCAGAAGTAGAAGGACTCAGACGTTAGAAGTCAGGGCTGCCAAGGGTGGAGGACCAGGGAGCAGCGGGCAGGCAGAGGTGGAGGGCGTGTTGCTGGAATTAACCAGAACCCAGTGTGTCTGGCAACTGGCAGATTCTTCGGGTAAGATAAGTGGAACCCTCTGCAAGGTAATTATTAGAGGGCATAAATTCCCCAGATAACCTGTCCTCCGAAGAGATATTGATGGCTGTGGGGCACGTGCTGGAGGCCGCTCTTCCTCCACTGATACTGACTCCTGTCCGTGGCCTCCTCCTTCTTTGTTGCTTCTTCCTCAGTCAGCGCTCTGCCGGACCCTCCCCCGTACGGCTTCCTGCCCCATCCACTCTCCTGGAGTTTTCTTCTTGTTTCCCTCCAGGCCCTCTCAGTGACAGAGGTCCAGAACACAGCAGGGCCCGCTTGTGGCCCTGTGTCCGGCAGGATTGGAGTTAGGCCCAGCTGAGCACGGAGCAGGCGTGTCAGTGAGGGAGGCAGGGAGGGTGCAGTGCAGAGATACTCCGCGCGGGGAGGCAGGTCCCAGCCACCACCACACACATTCTTTCCTTGTAGTCCGAAGCGCTCTCCTTTCTTGCAGCCTGTGGGCCTTAGCAGGGAGCCCACGCTTTGGCAGTCTCTGTATTTAAGAAGAGACAGTGATTAAATGGGGGGCAAACGGAGAAGTAACCCCAACTGAGAGCCCCAAGAAATATCCTCAGCTACCTTATCCTGGACAATTCAGCTCTGGCCCTTGATTTGTATCCTGCCTCTGGACCAACCTGGACCTGTTTTCCTTAAAAGCTATTACTGCCATCACTTGCACATCAGCGGTGTGTGTGTGTGTGCGCGCGTGTGTGTGCGCGCGTGTGTGTGTGCGCGCGTGCATCACTTTACTCTGACCAGACAGCTCACAAATAAGGGGGAACTCGTTATCCATCAGCCAAGCAAGGGCACTGTTGAGAGGAGAGTGTAAAGATGATTACTGTTCATATAAACCAGGATATTCCGTGCAAACTGAGTCCCATCCATCACAGTTCCCTGCCTGAGATGCTGCTGAGAGCCATCAGGGTGTCCAGCTTTGTATGGTCTGGGATGGCTCAGGGTGACCAGGGACTGGCCTTGGGGCACTGCCTAGTGGAGGTACCTCGGCCCTCTATTTGGCTTTGCACCCATTCCTGCATTTGGAATTCGCAAGGACGGTTCTCTCCACTAGATGGAGAGAACCCAGAGAGGTGGAGAGGTTTGCTGAAGACCCAGGTGACTAAATTCTGACTTCAGCCTAGGACCCATCTCAGCCTACCAGGCACAAGCCCTTCTCCACGGAGTGACAGAGGGAACACCAGGGCCGGGTACTCCTGTGAGCCTTGTGTGCCACCTGACCACTTTCTAGAAAGGCAAGGCCAGGTAGGCAGGTGCAGGAGGGAGAAGAAGCCCACACAGGAGCCCCCACCGTACTGTTCTTCCCCTAGGCCTTATTTGGAACGTGGGAGTCCAGGAGGGCTTCTGCACTCTCTGGCAGAGGCATCAGCTCCTGGAGGACTCCCAGGGAGAGGGTGAGCCCTCCATTCTCTACCTGCAGCAGCCATAGCCTTTAGCTCGACAGGAGGAAAAGGAAGGCCGTGCAACTATAAGAAGAAACTTCTCATGCATTGGCCAGCAGCGTTTTTTAAATGCAAAGGACTTTCCAGGGAGCCGAGAAAAAAAAATGAATTCTCAGTGTTGAGTTTTGCTTGCTGTAGTTAACAATAATTATTAAATAGGTAGGGTGAGCTAGTGCTTGTTTTCTTTATTATTAGCTGTATTTATGGGTTTTTATTAAGTTGCACCAAGCTGAGATAATTGTAAAACTATCTGCTTAAGCTGTGTGACTTTTACGTCTCCCATTTTCTCTTATTCCGAAGTTGGTGGATTTCATTATTCAAGGCTTATGCTATCAACCAGAAGCTGGCAAACTTTTTCGGTACAGGTCCACATGGTAAATATTTTGGGTTTTGCAGGCTACGTGATCTCTATTGGAGCAACTATTCCCCCATTATCCTTGGGGTTATATCCACAATCCTCTGTGGTTGCCTGAAACTGGGAATATTACTGGATCCCAGATATACTATATTTTTTCTTATACATATCTGTCTATGGTAAGATTTAATGTGTAAATAAGGCACAATAAGAAATCAACAGCAATTACTACTGATAAAATAGTATGACAGTATCTGACACTGTGATGGTCCATTTGATAACTGAGATAGCTACTAAGAGACACTTCTGATGTGATGGTTACTAAGCACTGGGCTGGTGGTATATACAGGGGAATCATGCTAGACAAAGGGATATTCATGTCCCTGTCTCTGGCCAGGCACAGCAGGACAGTGTAAGAGTTCAGCATGCTACTTGGAATGGTGTGAAATTTAATACTTAAGAATTGTTTATTTTTTGAATTTTCATCAAGTATTTTTGGACTGTTGTTGTCCATGAAAAAATGGCACCACATGTAAGGGAGACTGTTGAAATCAATTCTGGCAGTTATAGCATGAAAGCTGCCATGGACAGTCAGAGCTGTCTCCCAATAAAGCTTTATTGACACAGGGCTAGGTTTTGGCCCAGGGACTGTTGTTTGTAGATACTTGCTCTCAGTTAATAAGTGAAGAGTCTGGACAGAAGATTGAAACCTAGCTCTGCCGCTGTGTGGTGGGAGGTAAACTCGTCACCACTTTAACTGATTTCTTTTGCGATAAAAATGAGACATGAGACTAATCAGTCTGTAAAATTCTGAGGTGCTTCTGTCTGACTCTTTCGTGTCTGAAGATCTGGCATTTCTCTTGTCTTCTCTTGAGGAGATAGACTCTCAGAACAGTGAATCCCCTTCCGATTCAATGCCCTTGCTCCCACTTGGAGTGGATTTGTTTTCTAAACTGCATTTTGTATTCTAAATACATTTTAAATTTCTCTGATGGTGTCTTTTTAGGAAATCCTATTATCAACCCTGTTCTTGAATTTCTGAGAGATGGCAGGCAGGTTTATCTCTGGGCCATTTGCTTGTGAGAAACTGAGGCACAAAGAAGACAAAGAACTGTAAGATTCTCCAGCGAATCTGTAATGCTCTTAGAAAGATCCCAGTGCCTCTGACAGAAGAGGTGTTGTCCAGGTTATTCTAGTTCTTTTACCTGGAGTTACATCTCAATAGTGCCACATACATCCTTGGGTAAATAATTTAAAACTCTGCACCCCCGCTTGCAAATCTGTATAATGGGGATGGAGTAATGGGGAGATAGTGGTATGGGGTTGTTTGAGGATAAAATGAGATAAGACATGTTAAATGCTTAAAATAGAGCCTGGCATATAGCACAAGGGCTCATTCAGTGTTAGCTATGACACCATTGTCATTGTCACCATCCCATCGCCCTTCTAAAACTATGTTAGGGGCTTCTCTTTCTATGCATGTGTGTGGTAGTGGGCATTAGATCCAGGGTTTCATGCATGGCCTGTTAGGCATGTACTCTGCACTGAACTACATCACCAGCTCTTCTTCCTTATTTTTATACAGGACAAATCTTCAGCTTTTAGATTGGGCTCAACGTTTTGCTCCTGGTCTGTATGTTAAGTGACTTGATGAGGTGGAGGGGTTAGGAAGGGAGATTATGGTAGGAAAAGGCAGCTGTAGGAATAGGAGCATGGGGTCTTGGGAAAACACATATTCGAGGAAGAAGGAGTCAGATTTCAGCAACCAGGCTCCCTGATGGTTACAAGTCCATGCCTCAAAAATGGCTTACTGGAGACCGCTCTCCTATGGGCCTACCGAGAAACCTTGGGGTGATGCTCAACTCGGCAACAACTAAATGAGACACTGTGCTTCTTTGTTCAGCCGGATGTCCCTTAGAAGGGCAGCCTGGAAATCACTGGGTGTTCAGGGCATTTGCTTCCGCAGGCTGATCTTAACCAGCTCTGACAGGAGGGCAGAGGCCCCCAAGCGAGGTCAGGACCACAAATCCCATCTCAGCAGGTGCCTGGTGGGGAGATAGTGCCCTCCAGATGACCTTCAAGTTCCCATTGATTTCCTGTCAAACAACGTCGTCCCTACCCCTGGCTGCTGCCGCCCCTGGCACTACCCACAGGCTTGGGGCTCTGCAAGAGGGCAGGATCAGCTCTTTGGGAAAGGAACTGCAGAGGAGGTTAATTTGGAGAGGCATCCTTGAAGGAGAACGGGCATGAATCCACAATTTGGAGATGGTCTTTCTTTTGGCCCTGGTAGCTTACAGTGCTAGCAGCAGGCCTGACATTGTGAGTCATATCACCCACTTGGCAACACCCCCTCTCCAGTTCCGAGATGTGTAAGTAGCATTGTGTGGCCTCAGAGATCCACACAGGGGCTGTGCAGTGGGCCTCTCACCTGCTGACCTGGGCCTGTTGGGTGAAGAGTGTCCCAAGGGAGAAGGTAGCTCTACAGTTCTCTTTCCTCATGCTGGGGTCTCCCACAGCTCGACTTCTAGCTCTCTGGAAGCTTAGGCTACCACATCATCACATCGTGCAGGTAGGCCTTCCTCCATCTTTCCCTTATTTGTTCAGTGATATTCATCGAACCTTCCCGTGTTTCTAATCCTATGTTGGATACCAGGAATCTGGTGAGATTCTACTCTGTTCTCCTGGGATTTATAGTAAAGTTGTGTAGCAATAATTAGCAGGTCAAGAGAAAATACCTGGTGAGATAAATATGAAAAAGTGAAATAAGGTATGACATAGCAGTGGAGAGGGCAGGACTGGGGTAGGGTGGGCTACTTTAGATAAGGTGAGTCACAGAAGACTCCTCTGGGGAGAAGGCAACCAGAAGGTCTGGGAGAAATGCATGCTGGATAGAGGATGTGGAATAGGCACAGGTCATGAAACGAGTTCATCTTGGGATATAAGAGGAGCAGAAAGAAATGCAGTGAGGATGGAGCCTAGTGGGCCAGGGAGACAAAGAACAGGTGAGCACAGCAGGACGATAGTCCACGGCAGTGATGGCGAACCTTTTAGAGCTTTCAGTGATACAAACAGACTGCTGCAGCATGAATGCTATAGGTTCGCCACCACCAATCTAGGAATTTGTAACTATGGGAAGGGGTTTAGGTTTTTTCAGAGTGTGTAGTAAGAGATTGCAGGGATTTAAGAAGGAGCCAGTGCCATCGTCTGATTTGTATTTTAAAAAGACCAGTTGGCCAGCTGTATAGAGGATTGACTGTAGAACATACTCTTGTGGTTGTATTAAACGTCAGACCAATATTTTCTTTACTGGATAGAGTGGCACTGAGGTTCATGTATTCTAGCAGCAAAGATGGAACCGAGGGTCTGTTTGTCTAAGAATGGTCTCTAATCAACAGTCTACCTCAGCAGGGATCATGCCCAGGGGATAATATCAGGATGCTGTGCTCATAGCTGGGGTTTCAAAAAGGACTCAGTCTATGAAACAGAGAAACTAAAAATATTTTCCCAATCAATGAAGTTTCTGTGATGGGGATGTGTTTTCTTTCTAGGTTTGATGTACCCTAGAGAAAGGAGGCTTTTTAGATTTTTGTTTTTCTCATTTTTGAAAGTGGGCTGCATTCTATACATTCCTTAGCCACCAGAGGGGACATTTATTTTGTCACGTCTGCCTGCCGTTTGAAGGGCAAACCTGGGATCTGAGAGAAGCTGCTGGCTTCCTCCTCCCCAGAGCATCCCTCTTCCCTGACCCCTCTGCTTATTATGTACTGGAAGGAATCACACCGCTTTCTCTCCTACCTCCCATCTACTGTCCTTGGCAGCCCCTTGACTTCAACCCTGAGATATGTACGTCATCAGAACAGCCAGTGGCAGCTCAGAAATCACGGCCAGGTTCAATATAAATTCCGTCTTGCTTAGGCAGCTTTGCATAATAAGTCCCTGAAAAGTCTTCAACAGAGTCGGTGCTGGAAAAGGGATTTATTGGGTCTAGTGGGCCTGAACGTCAGGCCGAGTGGCATTTAAGTCATGATGGGAGTTTTAGGCTTCAGATATTTTGATGTGGCTTTCATAAGGGATGCTCTTGTGTGAAGCATACCCTCCCTGGGATGTTACAAAGGTCAGAGCCATGGGCAGAGTGAGCACAGCAGGTATGTCAGGGTCTTCTCCATATATGTGCCTTGACTGGGCCTCTTGGATGTTTTGTTAGGAATGAGGACTTCTGGGAAATTGGTCTACCCTGGGCCAGTGCTGCCAGTGTCATTCATGTCTGCTACTTGCAAGAAATTTCTACCAAGAACGAGAACAGGAACAACAATATCAAACCCCATTGGAGTTGAAATCGGTTAACTGGGAATTCCAGCCTTGCTATGAGAACATGGAAGCCAGGAGCATGACAAGACGCTCTTGCTCACGAGTTGTTTTGGAAGCGGGGGAGGGGGGAGGATCTCTTCTGAGCAGGGAGGGTCTTGTTTCCTCAAGATCACTGGGGGATCTGAGATGTCTGCATTGCATCCCAGACCTCCAGAATCAGAACCTCACAGCCATCTACCCACTATGATTTCCTTGGCTAATGGCTTTCTTGCCAAGCACAGAAAGGCTCTTTCTTGTGTCAGCAAAGGAGGAGCCAGTTCTCGGATAGATCTGATCTCAGCACAGTGTCCAGTAATCTTTTTGTAAGGTTTAGAGAAGGGGGCCAGTAGTTTTGTGGCATCTTGCAGGGTACCATGCATTCTGGAGATGGAGAAATGAAAATCTTGAGAGCTGCAGTGAATGACCTTTTCAGGAGATGGGGAAATTCAGTGGGGTGTGATCTTGAAGGGCATCTGAATTGAGACACCCCATCCTGTGCTTGAAGACAGCCAGATAGCTTTAGGTGTACCCCATGTTTCTATGGGGAAAGATTGTCCCATGCATCCCCCGGTGGTGCCATTTCCGTTGGTTTGCTAGGGTCAGTGTGGCATTTCGGTCAGCTACGTTTGTCACATGCGTCTACGTTCTCAGCACTGTGCGTGTGTGGGAAGCAGGCATGTACTGAGACTATGTGACTCTCTGTCCCTGCCTCCAAGGTGCTCACAGTATAGCTGAGTGGAGAGAGATAAGGACAGCGGTGGACACTGGCAGAGATTACACGAGGGGACTAGATCGCTCACAGAAGCCAGACAGTAAGCACCATACTGTTGGCAGCAAGAACTGAAGAGGCTTCCTGGAAGAGGCAGGACTTCGGCCAGCCTGGAGCCAGTTCAGATCAGTCAGGCTGAGGACAGAAGGCAGGAATTCCAGGTGGGGGAAGGACAGGACTCTGCTTCTTATATGTCTGTTGGGGACTGACGGACTGATTTGTGCATTCATTCGCTTGCTCATTATTCAACCTAAGATGGCAGGTTCTATGCTTTCTTTCTGGAGTGCCGGAGTGGAGCCCAAGGCCTAGCCCAAGGCCTAGCCCAAGGCCGGCACTGGGCCCCACCCTCATCCCTGTATGGGTTTTGCCATCATCACCAGCGAAGGAGTCAGGTGAAGCTCTGCACTTAGGTCAGGCTTTAGGGCACTGCTGGCACCATGACCGGCCAGCCTTTCTGCTCCTTGATGGCAGAGGTCCAGCCTTGGCCACTTGGTTCTTGGGACAGAGGTATGGGTGGTTTTCTGACAGCTTCACTGTCACCTCTGCAGTGAGTGTATTGTGTGTGTGTGTGTGTGTGTGACGTGGAGAGGACTGTCCTGCTCGGAATGGTTACTGCCCTTTGGAGGAAGGAGACAGGATGACTGTTGATCGCAGGCACAAGCATTTGTGTGCTAGAAGTTCCGGTTTACTAAATCTTCCCAGACATGAAACGAGTTATGTACCGGCCTGAAGGGGGTGGCATGTAGGTGCAGGGGAGGTTAGTACTTTGCTGCAGGTTGTGTAGTTAGTGAACAGGACACAGACCTGTCCGAGGCCCAGGCTGTTACTCTATCCCGGTTGGCTGGCTCTCTGAGAACCCCGGCAGCCCCGCACAGGGATGGAGGGTCACTGGGAGTCATCTTGAATTCTACTCTGAGGAATGACAGGCTGAAAACTGGGTTTGAGGGCGATTTCTTTTTGCCAGGATGGGTAAGAGGAGAGCAGTAGTGAGGCGCAAGGCCAGGTGCTGGGTGGTGAAGGCTAAACAAGAGAGGCGGTCCACATTCACTCATGTTTCTCCCTAAAGCTGTGAGCAGAGAGCCCCACAACCTAAATCACCAGCCCACATGAACCAGTGGCTGAGGGCTGTGCACCTGCCTGTAGCACGTGCTTTGTGGCTCTTGTCGGACGCTTACCTCAGATGAGCAGGATATGAGCCACTGTTCAGTGCAATGCAACATAGACTTACTGTGTACCTACTGTGTGCTGGGCTCGGCTCAGTGAGAAGCTCAGGTGTGCAGGGGTACCGGGCTTTACCATTCCAGGTGGTGCCATTCACGCTGATGTCAACACACAGTGCCCTAGAGTTGTTTTGTGCCCGGCCTGAGTGGCTGTTTGCAGTGGGCCTGCAGATGTGGTCTCTGGCCTCATGGGGTTTTAGTCCAGCAGGGAAGACACGTATTAAACACTGACAAGAGTTAAGTGGATATGTTAGTAGCCTTATCGCTGTTGTCCTTGTCGGAAGAAGATAAAATACAGGAGGCAAGGGATCGGGATCTATCTCACCCCCTTCCTTGCACTTCCCTGGCTGAAACATCCAGAAACACTATTGACCAACTATGGACTCTGCTATAACAAAACTCCATATGCTCGGAGGCTTAAACGACGTTGATTTCTCAGAGTTCTTGGGGCTGGGGAGTCCAGGCTTGATCAGGATGTTAGCATAGTTTGGTTCCTGGTGCTGGCTCCTTTCCTAGTTTGTATATGGCTGTGTTCTTATTTGTCCTCACATAGTTGAGAAAGAGAGAAGGAAGCAGAAGAAGAGACAGGATGGGGGAGAGGGAGAGGAAAAAGGAGGAGGAGAGAGAGAGAAAGAGAAGAGACAGAGAGCGAGATTACATCTTTTCTTATATGTTCTTCATCCTATTGTGACCCAATGTCTTCTAAAGGCTCCATCTCCAAATACCACGATGATGGAGGTCAGGGCGCCAACACATGAATGCCTTGGTGTGGACTGACACAATTCATTCTACGACAAACACTTATCTTGGTTTGTTTTCAAGAGCCACTCTATTTGAATGAACATGGGAAGAATCCCTCCATTTTGCCCAATATTGCCTCCAGGTTGCCAGTCACTATAACCCCCCCCAAACCTCCCGAAAACCAAACACGGAAGATCCAGCTTCCCATGCTGCTCTTAGAGTTAAATGTGTTTAAATGCAAATAGCAGGAAGCCAGCACTCTGTGTGGATGAGCTTTCATGTGTGTTTGTGGGCAGCTGTGGAAGTGGGGGCAGCCTTGGTGAGACAGTGGAAAACGAGGTAACCAGAAAGAAGGGGTGCCACTGGAGGGAAGGAGGGAGCACAAATCCTGTCCCGACCAGGGCTTCTCTTTGCTTATCTCTGTTTCTGTGCACAAATAGCACGGGCCAAGGTCCTTTTTACAGCAAAAGTGGACTTGCAGACACACACTGGGACTGAAGGGAGGACAACTTCCTGAGAAATAAAAGAACTTAGTGTCAGATAGGGTGAAGGCAAAGGAAGGGTCTTGGATGACTTGCTGGGTATCAGATTGGGGAGGAGCTATGTCCCTGCGTGCCCTGCCCCCACTCTGAGAAGAATGGAGGCTCGTCTTGGGGACAGACCTCTGATGGAAGGTTCACAGTTTGCTTCTGGACACATATTTGAAATATGGCCTGACACCTGGCATTGGGTCTGAACCCAGAACCAGAGGGACCCGTGAGAAGGAGCCCAGGTTTTGCTTGGAGAGCCGGACACGAGCGCCATCCAGGGGGAGTAGAAACGGGGGCCACGTGAGCAGGGGAGATTTGAGAGCTGGAGTGTAGAAGGAGAAGAGCGGAGGGTCCTGGAAGGGACACGAGAGGCTTTAACATTCAGGGCTGGAGCTGACTTGGCCGTCATTTTGTCATCTCATTTCCCCCACTCTGTGGTCTTTGGGCCCTTGGAATCCATCTCCCCGGAGGTATAGCCCAGGCGCTGGAAGGCCCTCGTAGCAACATGGAGCTCTCCGGGCTGGGATGCCTGTCTCACTCCACATGGACCACAAGGGACCGCAGAACCGGGCAGCCGGTGCTGGTCCCACCGCAGGCCCTGCACTGTCTGACGATTTGTCCCCCTTGCCGTTTCCGGTTCTGATTGCGGCCTTGAGTAGCCCCCAGTCAGTTGCTGATGAGGACATCATTCTACCGTGCCTCGTGCCAGCTTCCTCAAGCCTCAGACATCGATCATCCCCTGGCAATCTGGCCCCTTCATTTGGGGTAGACAGGTGACAGCCGAGGCTGGTCCGCGCCTGACCCAGCCTGGGGGACGCTGGTCACAGCTCCGCAAAATGAGTCATTGGCTGCCAGCCTGTGCCTGCTCCCTCTGCCCCTTGCAACTTTAATGCAAATGCCACCCCTGGGATCCTATTCTTGGGGGATTTTTTGTTTTAAAAAAGAAATACCATATTGGAAAGGACGTTTGTCCTTTCTCCTGTTTAAATTGCTTTCCATGGGTTCAGGAGACCTGGCCATCGATTTTCCTCTAGAGAGTGAGCGAGTCCTGTGAAGATTTTGGCTAATTACCTTTCAGAGAAGTGCTGCTTGAATTTATCAAGGAGCTTGAAGTCTTTTCTTCTGTTTCCCAGATCTTGAAAAAGGCCTTTAACTTTTGTTTCCAAATCTCTGCCAACACCTAGTACTTTTGAATGTGACTTCCCTGCTGAGGACAGTGGAAGAAGGGCTGTTTGATCGCACCTTTGTGTGACTTTGGTCTTTAAAATAGTCGTTCCTGGGCCGGAGGGTTAGCTCAGTGGTTCCGGTGCCTGCCTTGCAAGCGCAAGGTCCTGAGTTCAATCCCAGTAACCACATACAATGCTGGGCGTGGAGACTCACGCCCACCAGCAATCAATATGGCATACCACAGTGCCGGGGCGTGGTGGCTCACGCCTGTAATCCCAGCACTCGGGAGGCAGAGGCAGGAGGATTGCTGAGTTCGAAGCTTGTCTAGGCTACATAGTGAGCTCAGAGCCAGCCTGAACTACAAAGCAAGACCCTGTCTCAAAACAACAACAACAACAACAACAACAACAAAGTCAGTTCCTGACTGCAGAAAGTCTTTTCTGCTTCCCTAAAAGGACTCATCCTCACAAAGACTGCATTTAAAAACCTGCATTTCCCCTAGCCTGCTTGCTGCTAATGACATTGCATGTTATGAAAGTGGAAGGTATTTAAGATGAAATTAATTTTCACCTGCTGTGTTACTTTGTTTGACTTTTCTGTTCTATTTGGTGCGGGGAGCAGATGTCAGCCAACCACACTTTCTGTTCCCAGGAGGTTCACTCTCGTGTCCTTCTCACCTGACCAAAGGTGTTGAATGTAAGTTACTAGCATAATGGGAAAAGTCCAGCCTGAAATCCTACCACTGATTTCTTTTGTATCGGCTTCCAGAAGTTGATCTGGTCAATGGAAATCCTGTTTTTTCTAGTAGATAAGTCATAGTGGACAGTTTTCCTTTAATTTTTTTCTTTCTCTTTAAAAATTTTTTTTAGGAGGAGAATTTAATTTTATCGTTTTTTTTTTTTTTTTTTTTTAGACAGGGTCTCACTTTGTAGTTCAGGCTGGCCCTTGAACTCAGCAATTCTCCTGCCTCTGCCTCCCAAGTGCTGGGATGACAGGTGTGAGCCACCATCCTCGGCACTGTGGTATGTGGTACTAATAGCTGGTGGGCGTGAGTTGCCATGCCTGGTGGTATTGTTGTATGTGGTTATCAGGGACCTTGTGCTTGCTAGGCAGGTGCTGAAACCACTGAGCTAAATCTCCGGCCCATGGGTTCTTTTGTTTTTTAAAGCAGAATTTCTAGTGTTGGAATAGCTAACATCTTTTTTGTTGGTCTATGAAAGGATCACAGGGGCCAGGGACAGTGGTTCACACCTGTAAGATCCCAGCCACTTGGGAAGAGAAGGTAGGAGGATCACAAGCTTGAGGTCAATCCTAGCAAGTTAGTTATTTAAAAAAAAAGGCTGGGCTGTAGCTTAATGGGGGAGCACCTGCCTACTATACACACAAGGTCTGGTTCAATCCCCAGCTCCTGCTCCCCTCACTAAGATCTGCCTGTCGTTTGTTGTCAGTTTTCATCAATATGGAATGGGTGGTGTGGGTGGTTATCTTGACAGGATTCAGCTGCACGTAAAAGTCCCGTTCTACTTAGTTACGTGGCGCTGGGAGGCACTTAAGTTGTTGTGACACAGATGAACACTTTGTTGAACAGAGTTCTTCATTTTTGTTTAATCTCATGATCCTTGTTATCAACTTTGCTTACATCAGCTTATGTGTCATTTCTCTTTATAGCGTTTTAATGGGCTTTCATCTCCCCTCCCCAATTTATTTCCAGCTGTGCAACCATTATAATTTGATGATAGTTTGGTTTTGTAACTGCCAGGACACTTTTTGAGCATGTTATGCTTTCCGTGTGTGAAGCTTTTCAGAGATTATTTAAAAAAAAAAAAAGGAATCTTTTTCCACCTCCATGCTAAATTTTTAAGTGATACCTGGGAAATTCTGTATCGTATTCGCTCGTAATAAGATATGTTTTAAATTTTTTGGTAGGATTGGACTCACTGACATTTTTAAAAGAGTGTGGAGAAGTCTGTTTAAAACTTTGCTTTTTAACAAATGGGAAAGATGAGCAGGGATTGTAACCCTTGTGTTTTGCTGGTGGCCATGAAGAATGCTGTGGTCACTGTGAAACAGAGTGGTAATTGCTCAAGAAATTACAAATAGATCTACTACATGAAGCAATTCCACTCCTGGATATACATTCAAAAGAAGCAGGAGCAGGGACCTGAAGAGATATAAATGCACTTTCATTCATAGCAACTCTACTGCCAGTAGTAAAACATGGAACATTCTAGCTGTCCATGAAATAATGAATGATTAAGCAAAACATGGCATTTAGATATGAGAGAATATTACTCAGTCTTCAAAAGGAAGACAATTCTGACACATCCTACAACATAGATGAACCTGGAAAATATACAAAATGAAACATGCTGGGATCCAAAAGACAAATAGTGTATGACTTCATTTATGTGAGTTGTAGACAAAATCAGAAAGTCAGAAAGTAGAATGGAGCTGCCACGGCTGGGGTTAATGAGGGGAGAGGAGTTCCTGGTTAACGGGTATAGAGTTTCACTTGTTGCAAAATGAAGAGCTGTGGATGCAGATGGTGATAATTGCATAACAATTTGAATACCACTGGACCAACCACTTAGAATGGGGAAGATGGTAAATTTTGTTGTGTACTGTACCACACTTTAAAAAACTGCTCTTGAAACTTTAAAAATATCCTCTCAACTTTTCTTTCTCTAAATATTTTAGTTCAAAGTATCTATTATTTTTGGTCTAGAGGCTTTCCCTCCCAGATTTTGGCTTCATCCAATCTACACAGAATCAAAACAAAGAGACATTTATATTGTTGCTTCCAAAGGAGCAACTTAATTTTCTCTTTTGCAATTTTCTCTTTTGCCCCTGCAGTCCCTGTCCCTGCTCCTTCCTCCCTCTCTTTCTACTTCTGGGGTCAAGTTTACCTGGCAGGGGTTATTTGATTACATTTGTATGTTCTTGGGTTTTTGTTTGCTCCCACCATGTGCCTAAGTTTAACTGTTTGGTATTTTATCTCACTGATTATATTTGCACTCTGTACTTGACCAATGATAGCAGTGTACTAATTTTGGTCTTTGAAAAGACGCTATGTTTAAGTGTCTTTATCAGATGTGTCCAAGGATACCAAAGACTCAGGAACTTGAGATTTACTGTGCCTCATTGGATCATCACTCCTACAAACCAGAATGGTCTTTGACTTGTGTCTTTAACTCCGGGAGCTGAATTATTTTGAGTTCCAGTGTTATTTTAAATGCTTCCTTTACTTGTTTTCCATTAGAGAATGTTTCTTTAATTAAGTGGCTTTGAAAGACGGGTGCTTGTCCCTCTTTACCTCCTCTTCTCTACAACGAATAGCTTCAACTTTATAGGATGTGTCCTCTGCCCTTCTAGTCTTTGCTCTAGGGAGCATTTCTCTTCCATGCCTGTGGGAACCTGGGTGTCCTTGCTAGCGGCTGGGGTTCATCCAGAGTACCTTTGCTGGTGCCTGGTGAGATCAAAGTGTGGTTGAACAGGCTCTCGATGCTTGATGTCCTGTAGATTCCACGCAGAAGAGTTCCAGAGGTACTTCCAGTGCGGAGCTGGATGTCATGCTTCCCAGAACAGGGACTAGTCACATCTACTGCTGGTTAATCCTTGGGGCCCTTCACTCTGTGCTAAAGGGATTTCTAAGTTACTCGGTGGATTTGGGGCGGGAGACAGTCTGGTACAGACTGGGCCCTTAGCTGCATTCTGACTCTCCTAAGGCTCTCGGTGCTCATTGCTTTTGTAGTCAAAACTGCCAACTCTGCCCAGGGAGACGAATAGAGCACACCAGTATCTCTGGGTGAGTTTTGACTTCCCTGGCCTCACTCCTCTCCCTCTCTCTCTGTCTCCTGGCAGGCTTGGGGACCAGTTTTATAAGGAAGCCATCGAACATTGCCGGAGTTATAACTCGCGGCTGTGTGCAGAGCGCAGTGTGCGGCTCCCCTTCCTGGACTCACAGACCGGGGTGGCCCAGAATAACTGCTACATCTGGATGGAGAAGAGGCACCGGGGTCCAGGTGAGCTGTGCCAACTCTGGAGCATGCCTGTGTGTGGGGTTTGAGTCCGGAGGGGGCGCATGTGCCGTTGAGAAACTCACCCGGTGTCCCAAGGAGTTCGACAAGGGGGTGTGGGTCAGCTGTTAGGCAGGGAGTGAAAAAACTCAAGATATTCAGCCCAAAGAAAGCAAGATGAGGACACAAGGGCAGCCTTCATCTTTTACTTTGGGTACTAGGTACAAGCTGGAACTTTGTGGTCAGATACGGGTGTGAACTCAGCTTTGTCACCAAAACTCCGTCCTTTAAGTGCTTCATCTGTAAAATGTAGATAACATGAGCATGGGCTGCATAGGATTTTGTCAGGATTAAGTGAAAATCATTCATGAAAAGTTCATGAATATAGCAAATGGTATGCTCTCTGAAAATGTTGGATATTATTACTATTTTTATGACTCTAAAACCAGTTCTAGCCTGTAGACTCATTGGTGGAGAATAGAAAGGCAACTATAGAAATGCAGTTTTCTGGCTATTTGTGTTGTATTAAAAAAAAAACACAGCTTTTTCATTTGAAAAATTTCGTACCCATAAAAAACAGTAAAATGAGTCTCCATGTGTTCCAGCAAGGAAGTGATCAACACATGACAATTTATTTCACTCACACTCACCTGCTGCTTTCTTCTCTAAATCCAGATTGTTTTGAAACAAATCCAAGACAACATATTATTTCATCTATAAATGTTTTGTTATGTATTTCTAAATGGTAAGGACTTAAAACAAAACCTAGCCAACCCATAATCACTATCAAATCTCACTTAGACTAACACCCTCAGGTATTTGGTGAACATTTCTCTCTTCTAGTTCAAATCAGGATCCAAATAGGAGTCCTACATTGCAATTGGGTGACATGTCCCTTAATGCACCTAAATCTACTAATTTCTCCTTCGTTCTCTCGGTGTTTGTCTCTTTGCTTCTTGCATGGTATTTGTTGAAGAAACTGGGTTGTCGCACGGTTGGGTTCCCAGGACCTGGATTCTCTGATTGCATCCCTATGGGGTTATTCCTATGAACTGGTAATTAGGTCTAGAGACTTACTCAGGTTCAGTTTTTTGGCAAGGACATTTCCTAAATGGAAAGAGCACTTTCATCAGGAGGCAGATATTAGCTGGTTATCTCTTTTTTACTGATGTTAGCAGCCTTGATCATAATTGTTGAGATCTTTTTTTCCATTAAGAGTTGCAAAATGGTGGATTGCTGAGTTCGAAGGCTTGCCTGGGCTACATAGTGAGCTCAGGGCCACCCTGAACTGCAAAGCGAGACCCTGTCTCAAAAAAAAAAAAAAAGAGTTGCAAAATGGTGACAAGTAGAGGCCATCCTTATTTCTTTATTTATTATCTCTATGGCTCTTATAAAGAAAAAAATCTCCACATTAAAGTTTTGGTTATTATGAGGAAGAGTTTATAATAAGAAAGGCAGGATAAATGATTTTTCCCCTTTATTTACCAGTTTTCAAAATAATGAGTTGGTTCTTTTGTATTCTCCAAATGTGATCAAAGAAGCTATTTTGAGTACTATCATGAAATTATAGATATAACATATTTGATGTATTTTAATCAATTGCTATAGTTCTATTTTCCATCTTTGGCTAGTAGATATATCAATTCGTACTAGTGTATGAAATAATCTAGGGACTTGGATAGCCTCCTTGCTGTCCTAATATCAGGACAGAATATATCCAGTTCACCTTGTATATTTCCTGCCCCAGGACATATTTATATTTAAAGAGATACTGTTCTTGTAATGTGTGTGTCTGGTTTAGGTATCAGACTGTGGCTTTATATGAGTTAGGACGTATTTTTTCCTGTTCAGTTTTTTGGAAGAATTTTTATAAAATTGGTATAATTACTTCCACAAATGTTTTGTAGTATTCACCAATGAATCCACCTGGACCTCGTAATTTCTTTGTATAAGTGTCTTAAATTATAAATTTAAATTCTTAGTAGACATAGGGCTATTTGAGTTGTCTGTTTCATCTTGAGTAAGCTTTGGTATTTGTGACTGACAAAATTTACCTATTTTGTCTAAATTGGCAAAGTTAGTTGTACAAAGTTGTTCATAAATTGCTCACTTATCCCTTTAATAAATGTAGAATCTGTGGTGGTATGTCCTTTTATTCTTTATATTGGTAATTTGAACTTTCTTCTTAATTTGATCATTTTGACTAGGGTTATCAATTTTAATGATCTCAAAGAAAGCTTTTGGTAGAATTGATGTTCTCAATTACTTTTTCTGCTATTTTATAGTTTTTATTCTGATTTTTATTTTTCCTTTATTTAATTTGCTTTTCATTTAATTTTTTAAAGGTGGAAATTCAGGACACAGATTTGAGAACTTTTGCTTTAATGCTTTGGGCACTTTCTAATAGAGAAAGCTCTTTTAAATACTGCTTTTGCCTCAGTTCTCAGATTTTTGATATTGTGTATTTTTTTCCATTCAGTTCTAAATATTTTCTTTTTTGGTCTCACTTTTTACTCAGCAATTGTTTAGAAGTGTATTACTTGTTCTTCAAACATTTGGGGAATTTTCTAAACATGTGTCCATTTACTATTTCTAATTCAATGATATGTAGTCAGAGAATATTTTGACATAAATTAAAAAAATTGTTTGAGTACATATTTGTGGCCTAAAATATGTACTGTCTTGGAAAATGTTTTTTACCTTGAGAAAAAAGTGTGCATTTTGTTGTTGGTTAGAGTATTCTATAAAAATCATTGCGGTCCAATTGGTTGATAGCATTATTGTTATCTTTTATATCCTTACAGATTTCCCTACATACCTATTTGTTTTATGAGTTATCAAGAGGGAATACTGAAATTTTTGTCTATAATTGTGAGTTTATTTCTCTGTTCAATTCTATTAGTTTTTCTTTCATGTATTTTGAATCTCTTTTATTAGGTGCTTAAAATTTAAGATTATTGTATCTTCTTGATAAATTGATCCTTTTATTATTGTGAAATAGCCCTTTCACCTCTACTAATATTATTCACTTTTACATCTACTTATGTGATATTGAGATAGTCATTTTTCTCTTTTGATTAGTGTTAATATTCTCTATATTTTCCCTTTATTTTACTTTTAGCCCATTTGTATCTTCGTGTCAAAAGTTTTCATTTTTTTAGCATGTCGTTGTTTCTTGCTTTTTAAAGGTAATCTGACAAACTTTTCAAATCGAGTAATTAGAGCATTTACATTTAATATATTATTATTATTCTTAGGTTAAAGCCCAGAATTTTTCTGTTTCTTTTTTATTTATTCAATTTTGTTTTTCTCTTTTCCATTTTTTTCTGTCTCCAGGGAGCTAAATCTTTTTAGTACATTTTATCTCTTCTTTTGTTGGTTTGTTAATTATAATGTTTATCATTTTAGTTGACAGGTTTTATAATATGAATTTTAATTCAATTAACCTTTAAGTAATATTATTCTGTTTCATGAATGGTACAATAACTTTACAATAGTTTTGTGATAACCAGAATAATGTCTGCCTTCTCTATATATCCACATCTGAATACATGTGATTTGTATATGTGTATTGTTCATGGGAAAAGGGATGTTGAAGATGTGATTAGAAACCTTGAGATAGAGATTATACTGAATTACATAGGTGGGCTTCCAAAAATCAAAGGATCTTTGGGGGGGGAGGGAGAGAGAAATGTGATAATGGAAGCAGAGGTCAAAGTGATGCATTCGAGGTAGACCATGTATTAGTCTGGTTTCTATTGCTATAACAAAATACCAAAGCCTGGGTACTTTACAAAGAAAAGAGGTTTATTTAGTTTACAGTTTTGAAGATTCAAGATCATAGTGCCAAGATCTGCTTAGCTCTGGTGAGGTCCTTCTGGCTATCTTCCAACATGGCAGATGGCTTCATAGTGGGAGACTGTGGACAGGGAGGGATCACATGGTAAATCAGGAAGCAAGAAGAATTCAGGGGCCAGGCTCACCTTTTTTGTAACATCTTGCTCTTTTAAGAACTAACTGGAGCCGGGTGTGGTGGCTCACGCCTGTAATCCCAGCACTCGGGAGGCAGAGGCAGGAGGATTGCTGAGTTCGAGGCTTGCCTGGACTACACAGTGAGCTCAGAGCCAGCCTTAACTATAAAGCGAGACCCTGTCTCAAAAAAAAAATATATATATATATATATATAAAGAACTAACTGGAGTCGCATGAGAACTATGTTAATCCCTTTTGAGAATGCCTCTAATAACCTAACAGCTTTCCACTAACCTAATTTTACCTTCCAAATCTCTTGAAGACTACTACCTTTTATCATGGCTACCCTGAGGACTAGGCTTCTAGCACATGAAACTTTGGGTGATACAATCAAACGTTGTCCAAATCACGTTAGCCCATGAACCTAAGGCTGTAGATGACTGCTTTTGTCTTTCTCTCTCCCTTCTTTTTTCCTAACAGCTTCTCAATAGTCCATTGTGTATATACATTGTGCTATGTTTATTTAACCAAGTCCCTATAGGTAGACATTTGGATTACTTCCAAATTTTATAGCATAAAATATGTGATAATTAATACATATTTTTATATTTTTCCATGTGTGTCTTTGGTAGAGATTTTCTAGAAATGCAATTGTTAGGTCAAAGATGAAAAATATATGTAGTTTTACTAGGTTTGCCAAATCCTTCTTCATAATTTGGCACCAGCAGTGGATGAGTAGTAGTAGGCATATTTCTTTTTCTTTTTTTGGTGATACCAGCAATTGAACCTGGGCCCTTGTGCTTCCAAGGTATGAACCAGGTGAGCTAAGTCCTTGGCATATTTCTGACAACAACAGTGCAGTAGGCTACTTCCTGTCAGGGTGAGAATTAGAATTATTGAAACAGAGGTCAGGAGGGGAGATACTTTGCAGGAACATTGTAGAGGTGACCCTGGTGTCAGATGGAGATCAGATATAGTAACTTCTAGACTTATATTTTAATCTTGTACTCTTAAAAAATTCTTCTGATGAATTTAGATAGTAAATCCTGGTGGTTTTTCTGCTTCTCCATACATTTTATAGGTCTTATTAAAATTTTTTGTATTACCAGGATGCTTTCCTCTGTGAGCAGTTATAGTTGGTGAAGCTGGTGATATGATAGTGAAGGAAAAGTGAATTCCACGAGAACCAGCTTGGTGGAGGTGGTAGGTGGGCTTAGGGGTCTTTGCAGGTGGCTTTGGTGTGGGAACAATTTCCCAGAAGGGTAGTTCTGAGTTTCAATACTGCTGTTTTTGTTTCCGGCTCAGTAGGGATTTAGGTATGGGAGTGGAGAGGTTTTGTGCCTGGCTCACGGAGCAGACTTACTTCCCTTAGGAGTTGTGCAACTTTGGGACAGTTACTTAATCACTGTTAGCTTCCCTGTCTTCAGCCTTTCGATGTCTCATGGGGTTACTGCCCCAAAGAGGCAAGAATGAGTGTGAAATATATGAAGTCTATATAAAGAACAACAATACTGAAAAATGAATAAGTGTGAGGTGCTAGCCTCAAACAGGGCGAGAGCTCAGTATATGTTAGCAATTGTTACAGTATCAGCTGTGAGTGTGATAGGACCAGTGAGGAACTTGGGAACCCTTGGGGCAGAAGGAACAGGCAGCATTCTGAATCAAGTTCTACCCTCCAATACCCAAGGAACCCAGAATTGAATCTTAGAATGAGAAAGTTCAGGGAGAGTGTTAGGAGGGTGCAAAGGGGATCGCTGTTGAGCAGGGTGGGGGCAGGCTGAGTCCTAGAGTATGGTACTAAGTTCCTGGACTCCAGTAGTTTAGGGGGCGGTTCAGGAAGCCTTCACAGAAAGTGGCCTTTGAAGTCAGGGAAGCTCTTAAATAAACCAAGAGAAGAGAAAAGGGCATTGCTCCAGGGAAATGCTGCTGGTGTTCTTGTGAAATAATCTTGCCCACTCTTCAATCCTTGCCTAGGGCCTGTGACTCATCCCTCCTGCTCTGTGGAGTTGATCCAAATTGGTGCTTTTAAACACAGACACTGATGGAGAACCTAGGATATGCTGGACAAGCTCTGGGAGTGTGAACATGAGTAAGACTTGATCTGGTGCAGGTTTTCTTATGCGGAAGTTTTCCCCACTACAAATGTCTCGGTGTGTCTCTGATATTCTGGTTCAGTATTTGGTGTTTCGGTAATTACTTATGCAGTTCTGATGATCAGTTTTGAAGAATTCCTACCTTAGGTAATTTTGTATTTATCAACAGGAAGTTTGGTGGGGGGTCCATTCTGATGACACACCATGGGAGTAAGCAATGGAGGAGCTCTTTAAATGGTACTGATTGTTCAAAGAAGAGTCTCCCGTCCCATCCCTTTCCTTGTGTGTTGGGATGTCAAAGGGTTGCAGCATGTAGCTTCCTAATTTGGAGCCACTGAGCAGGGGTATTTGCTGCCTCTCTCCCCGGGTTCCATTCTTCTCTAGTTCCTTGGCTTCCTGGTTGGCTCACCTTCAAAACCAAGTGGGTCTATAGGCGACGGAGTGCTGGAATGCAGATTTCTGTTCATTGTTGGGCCAGAGGGTTGACCAATAGGCATAAATTTCAAAAGATAGATTTTGATTCATAGTAAAGATAGGGTGAGCCTCTCTGTCACTAGTGCTAGCCAACGGTGGGATAGGCTGTGCTGGGAAGTGGTGAGTTTTCTACCTGAGGTGAGTTTTCTATTGACGTCTTCTTCATTGAGGCAGCTATGGGACAGCTCTCTGGGATGCTGCAGGGAGAGCTCTCTCTTTGAGTGGACTTGAATTTTCCTAGTTCAAGTCTGGTTGGGGCAAAAGGAAGCCACTCTAGTTCTTTTCTACTTTGCTGTTCCTTTTCTATGTCCTCCTTCTTTCTCTTTTCCATTGCATTTCTCCTTCTGAATTCCTCACAGTTCGTGCTTTGTCATAGATGCTTAGAACACAGGACCTGCCTGCCCAACTTGGAAAACGTGTAACAAGATATTTGTCTTGAGTTTGCTGATAATTTAGAGACTGAACCTATCATACCAAAGTTTTGCACGGAACTAGTGTCCCCAGCAAATGAAGTGTGCAAATTTTTCCCTCGGTCTCTTGTGCTGGTGCTTTCACATGGGCAGAGCTCAGTAACTAAAGCTGCACCTCAAAGCAACAGAAAAGCAGTTTGCCGAGTAGGTCTGTGAATGGAGGGGTAGCTGGGGCCTTGGTTACCAGAAAGGACTGATCCTGCCTCTCTCGCCTCCCACTGTCCTGCTTTCCCTTCTCTGAATCTTTTCCCAGCCCCAGGCTCACTCAAGGTTAATTTCCCCAGCAGCAGCTGTGGTTCCATCTTCTTCCTCCTCTCTGCTCCATCTCACTCACACCCGCACACACACACACACACACACACACACACACACACACACACACACACTCTACAACGCACATGGGTTTTTGAGTTATATGCTGCTTGTTCTAAAGAGAAAAACAACATGAGTCTCATGTGTCTGCTCATCTGTCTGTAAGAGGAACTCCAGGGCGAATGTGGAGGCCCCATAAAGAAATGCTAGTGCTTGTCAGCCTTGGAAGGTGGGAAAGGTGGCAGGTAAGGAGGCAAGGTGGAATCAAAGCAGACATCAAAGGGAAGCCTGTTTCCATCTTGTGATTAAAAGGCCAAAGGGCAGCATGGATGGGTGAGGCAGGGGAGCCTTGTCAAACCATGTGGTCGTAGAGTCCAAGATAAGTCTGCATCAGCTAACTCCTGGTAATCACCAACTGATAGCTGTTAAGTTTTTATGGCCTTAGAGATCTTCCTTTTGAGTGTCAGTGAATTTCATGGCAGTTCCATAGGTGGGTGTCATTGATGTTCTTATCTTCCAGGTTAGGAGACAGGCTCAGACAAGTGTTGGGTATGTTCCAGGATTTGTGTGCTCTTCCTCTGCACCCTGGGGCTTCTCCAATCTACTAGAAAAATATTGAAACAAAACAAGTTCCCTCCTCTGGGTATTCAAAGGACTTACCAAAACTGGCTGTCCAGGAAAGGGCTCTGCAGCTGCTGGCAGAGTGGCTTGGGGCTGCTGTGGTGCTGCAGACCCACAAGTGTAGTGACTACAGTCTCTGTGAGGGTGTAGGGATGATGGTTGATATTTCTGAGCACTTGCCCCTTAGACTTTTTTGAGAGTGCTAGTCTGGACCAGCTTTTTCTTCCTTACCTGCTTTTGATCACACTGGTTAAACAGGGGTCCTCTGGGACCAGACACTGCCATGATGTGTTGAGCAATTTGGGCCCTGGACTCACTTCCTGGCCCACTTGCTAGAGTCTCTCTGGAGACAGGAACAATAGGGCCACTTCTTGAATTTCCGAGTTGGGTTCAGCTCTAGTTGAATGCATTTACTTCTCTCTTTCTCTTTCTCTCTTTTTCTTTCTTTCTTGATTTTTTTTGGTGGTACTGGGGATCAAACTTGGGCCCTTGTGCTTCCAAAGTAGGTGTGGTACCACTTGAGCTAAATCCCAGCCCACCTTTCTCTCTCTCTTCCTCTCCCTCTCTCCCTTTCTCTTTCTCTCTTCCTTCCTTCCTTCCTTCCTTCCTTCCTTCCTTCCTTCCTTCCTTCCTTCCTTCCTTCCTTCCTTCCTTCCTTCCTTCCTTCCTTCCTTCCTTCCTTTCTACATAGCTCACTATGTAGCCCAGGCAAGCCTTGAGGTACTGATTGCCAGTGGGTGTGGTGGCCACAATCAGTATTGTATGTGGTTACTGGGGATTGAACCAGGGACCTTGTGCTTGCGAGGCAGGCGCTGGAACCACTGAGCCAAATCTCCAGCCTTCTTTCTTTCTCTCTCTCTCTCTCCCTCCCTCTTTCTCTCTCCCTTCTTCCCTTCCTCCTCTGTTCTTCCTTCCTTCCTTTCTTCCTTCCTTCCTTCCTTCCTTCCTTCCTTCCTTCCTTCCTTCCTTCCTTCCTTCCTTCCTTCCTTCCTTCCTTCCTT